>SKCR01031123.1:0-249724 GCA_019454045.1 Zanthoxylum bungeanum
ATTTATCCCAGATAAAATATCTCCGCAATTAATCCCAGATTAATTTTCTCTCTCATCGAATTAATCCCAGATAAATTCTATCTCTCTCTTCTAATTAATCCCAGATTAATCAAAGTGCGAGTCATACGTCATCGGTGATCTTCAGGAACCCACCCATGAGATCTCCGGATATGTTGGCAGTAAATACGATCGTCGGACTATCCGAACACGTAAGTACCTCGTACTACGTTTATATCGATTTACAAGACAAGGTTGGCTTCTATCAAAGCGCCATGCCTACCCAATTCTCTAGAAATATTCTTATAGGAATATATAGATCTGTATCAAGCGTAGTTACCGTAGTATTGTGTATATTGGCCCAGTATCGGATAGTCACGTGCTAGGGCTGGGGCTGGATAAGTGTCTGCCCCGTCCGAAGCACATGTCGGATGTCTGGTAACATAGTCTCTATAATCGGATATTTATGACATGGTCACAATATCCCGATTGGTTGCGCAACACTTAAGAGCACTAGTACCGTATCCTGCGTGACATCATCTCCAATATAACTGAAGTGATACTTCCGTCTTGACATCACACACCCAATACACTACGACTCTCTGATAAACCCAGAAGTGGTGTACACAAAACCGGTTAAAGCCCTGTACCACCAAGACCAAAGTCTACCGATTATCGCAAGTATTAGCGATGCAAGTCTCAGGTTAAGACTATACACACCTACCTTGATTTCGGCCTCCCATAGACACATAGTTATAATACCAATGGGATTCCGAGGGGTCTTCCAGAGCGAAGCTGTTTCCCGTACCATCGGTGAAACACGACCTCCTATCGCACTTGCATAAGTATCCAATACTTATATATATGAGAACTATGCCGTTGTGCCCTCACAACACGCACAAGTGCAATACTAGCCTATTCCGCATTATCGATGTCCAGTCTCGATAATACTCCGGCTAGGGACATTTAATGATTAATCCTTCGGGGATTGATACTGTCTCATATCATCTCAATCCAGGAACTAATCATATGGACCTCTCTTCATTTATACATCTATGGTGATCTAATCACAAATGATGAGAGTGCAATTTCCTTGTCACATAGTTAATTTGTACAACAACACCGTGATCTGTACAAATAGTGACGCTATGGGTCATATTATCCAACACTAATATGAATAGTTTATTCATATTTCACCTAAACTTATTTATTCGATATCAAATAGCGACATAAATATAAAGGAAACGTCGCGAAACTTTTACGAAAAATGTTTTTCCGCAAAATGACGTAAAACATGTTTTTGACCAATGGGATTCTGAGGGGTCAATCCGGAGCAAAGCTGTTTCCGGTCAAACGGCTAACAGAACCACCTATCAGACTTGCATAAGTATCCAATACTTAAATATATGAGAACTATACCGTTAAGCTTCCATAACGCGCACAAGTGTAATACTAGTCTATTCCGCATTATCGATGTCCAATCTTGATAATACTACGACTAGGGATATTTAATGATTAAACCTTAATGGATTAATATTGTCTCATATCTTATTAATCCAAAACTAATCATAAGGACTTTTATCATTTATATATCCAAGTAATCCAATTACAAAATGATAAAAGAGCAATTTCCTTTGTCACATAATCAATTTGTACAAGAATACCATATTCTTTACAAATAGTGATATTATGGGTCATAATTGTCCAACAGCTATGCCAACTGGGATTTTTCCTTGAGGGCGGTCATCCCATTATCAGGTTGTAGGCTGAAGGGCAGTTCAGGACCAAGAACGTGGTTATTTTGTTGACTCCGCCCGCGTATACTGGGAGAGAGATTTCCCCTATAGTGAATTTGTGTTCCCCACTGAAGCCTATCAACGCCGTTGATCAACGATTTATTTTCTCCAATCCTCCTCCCATGTCGTTAAGTGCTGTTAGAAAGATGATATTGGCTGATGACCCGTGTTGACTAGCACTCTCTTGATCATGAAGTTGGCCACCTGCAAGGATATCACCAATGCGTCGTGGTGGGGATTTGACCGTCGTAATCACACGAGGACTTAATTCATAAGCTATTAATTTATGAAGCCAAATTTTTACATGTATCTAATGGATTGATTGGGTGGTGACTTTAAAATTTAAAATAAGTAAATCAATGACGCAAGCGCACATATCATTCAAGTAGTATAAAAGTATCAATCTAATGAGGACTTAATACCTAGGCTATTAATTTATTAAGTCAAATTTTAAAAAGTGTCTAATGGATTGATTGATTGAGTGGGTATTGACTTAAAACTTAAACAAGTAAATAAAATGACGCGAAAGGAAGTTGAGAAAAATTCAAATTTATAAAGCTGAAACCTAAAATTCAGTCTAAGGCTGAAACCTAAAATTCATTTGTCAAGTTTATTTTAAGTTTAACAGATCAATCTTATTAATGGCCAGTTAACAAAACGCATTAAGCTTAAGATTTAATAAGTAAACGTTTATATTATCCAAACCATAAAATAACCCCTTATAAACCGATGATTTTGGAATTTAACACAACCCCAGATAATGGGCTTAGCTAAAACACATAATTACAACTAATAAAAACTTAAAAATAAAGGACATAAAGAAAATGCTGAAGGTGAATGCGGTAAAGTAATTGCTGAAAAGTAAAATTATAATAAAATAAAATGCTAGGGGTTAGAGGATCCACTTTTATTACTACTATTTTAGATATCTCCCTTAATATAATATATTAACTTATGTGATATTATCAACCAGCCATATAGGCGGTATCCTCATTAAGTCAGATTTCCAATTAAGTCCAACCAGCCATAAAGGCGGTATCATTATTTGTCCATAAACCAGCCATTTAGGCGGTATTCTAATTAAGTCAATTTATAATTTAATTACCAACCGACCAATCTGGCGGTATCCTTGCTTAGTTAGGTTTAAAACCAATTTAGAATTATTACTAACCGACCATTATAGCGGTATCCTTGTTAAGTCAAATTTTAAATAGATAGCAATAATAAAAGTTTTACCTTTCACCCTAGCAGAGGGAAGTTGCCTCCTCATTGCTGAATAATAAAAACTAAAAGAGAAAAGAAAGTAAATTACTATTCCATAAAGTAAGTAAAATTAATTACAGAACTGAAATTTAAAGAAACTAGATACAAACTCCAAATTTATTCAGAGAATTAGTACATTTGAAAATGAAATTTCGAGCTGAATTTATAGGCGTCGATAGGCCCTGTGCTCGCGACGCACACTCCTTACACATCGCGATGCGCGTGAATTACAGTGGAAGATGCGTCGCGTTCTTCAGATCAGTTGATACGTGTCCTGGCGGCTGTGAGCTGAATGATTGTGCTGACACGGTGATGATATGGTAATGACGTGGTGACACATGGCGATGTGGATTATCAACACCGTGTGATTGTGACATGTGTCATGAGATGATTGGCTGATGATGATATGGTGATGACATGGCAAGATGACTCGGCAAGTGACTGATGTGGATGCCACGTGGATGACACGTGGATGACACCTGGACGCCATGTGGCGATGGCGATTGTCGACAACATGTGATGATAACACGTGGCATGGCGCACGTTAGAAAAATTACTGAGATGTTGACATGTGGCAGGCGCATGATAGCAAACTTCTATGATTGTGACATGTGTTTCGGTGTATTTTACATATATTAGCGTACGGTAGCGGTCGCGATGCGTGGAGCATGTCACGACGCACAAAATGACCATTTTGCCCTTTTATCCGTTTTTCACTGTTTTGGCCCCAAATCACCTCTAAAGAGTCATGAAACTTTATTTATCTACAAAATAACACAAAACACATCAAAATATTCACAAAACTCAAGAATATATACAAAATATTAGGTCAAATGAGTGGAAAATAGTGATATATTTACCACTCATCAATAAATTTGAGCGAAAGTAGAATTAGGAAAATTCAATATTAAGAAACTATCCAGGGTTGTGAATTCTTCCAATATCTTTCAAAATATGAAGTGGCTATATTATGTTTGTATAAGCCTCTATCGATGGTCGGATGTAAATAGCCAGTGTAACCCAATTAAACCATATGCCTATGTCAACCAAGTTACCTGAATTCATTAATATTAAGTTCCAATTGTGGCTACCTCCGCCCGACATGTATATATCTATCCTGTAAGGAAATCTATTAAAGGGTTATCTATCATCAAGGAAGATCGTACGCTATTAAGTCTAAGGCTGAAACCTAAAATTCCTTCGTCAAGTTTATTTTAAATTTACCCGATCAATCTTATTAGTGGCCAGTTAACAAGAAGCATTAAGCTTAAGACTTAATAAGTAAACTTTTATATTACCCAAACTATAAAATAACCCCTTATAATCTAGTGATATTGGATTTCATCACAACCCCAAATAATGGGCTTAGCTACGACACATATTTATAACTACTAAAAGCTTAAAAATAAAAGACATAAAGTAAAGTGCTGAAAAGTAAATGCTGGAAATTAAAAAGGTAAAAGTACAATAAAAGAAGATGTTAAAATGATCCACTTTTATCACTACTATTTTAGATATCTCCCTTAATATAATATATTAACTTGTGTGATATTACCAACCAGCCATATAGGCGGTAACCTGATTAAGTGAAATTAATAATTGATTACTAACCGACCAACCAGGCGGTATCTATGCTTAGTCAGGTTAAAACCAATTTATAATTAACTACCAACCGACCAATATAGCGGTATCCTCATTAAGTCAGGTTTTAAATAGTTATTATATTATAATTATGGGAGATTAATAAAATTAGCAATAATAAAAGCTTTACATTTTACCCCAGCAAGGGGGAGTTACCTCCTTATTGCATAAAAGTACAAACTGAAAAAGTAAAAAAAATAAGAACTGTGCGTAAAAGTAAATTGCATAAAAGTAAAATAAATTAATCATAGAACTGAAAAAAAAAAACAAGATACAAACTTCTTAAAATCCTTAAGAAAGAATTCAGAAGAGAGTATGAATGAAATCCGAATTTTTAGCCGAATTTATAGGGATTGATAAGTTGGGAGCGACGTGACGCGCCAACCTTGGGGCGTCGCGACACACCACGTGGCATGTTATGATTGGCTGCTTTGATTCCATTATCTGCTGACATGGAATTTTGGATGATTAACTTAATAATTGTGTTGATGTGGCGATGTGGTTTATCTGCAGCATGTGATGGTGACATATGTCCGGCGCACGTTACCGGCGCACGTTAGCAGGATCGGCGCACGCTAGCAAGATCAGCGCACGTTAGCAAGATCAAACTTCTCAGATTGTGACATATGTCTCGGCGCACGTTAGCAGGTTCCGACATATGTTAACGGTAGCGACGCGCCATTCGTGTCGCAATGCCAAAATTACAGTTTTGCCATTTTTCGTCCATTTTTCACTGGTTTGGCCCCAAATCACCTCTAGAGAGTCCTGAAACTTTATTTCTCTATAAAATAACATAAAACACATAAAAATATTCATAAAAATCAAGAAACTATACTAAATATTAGGTCAAATGAGTGGGAAATAGTGATATATTTACCACTCATCATGATTATTTTGACTGAACACTCTGTCGTTCATGAGCTCAATTGCCAAACCGGTGTAGTCTCCTGTCACCATTATTGAGTGATCTGAAGCGACAATCGTTACCAGCTTGGTATGTCGCTTCGCTGCAGAGTAGGAGACCCCACTGACTTCTGACCTTCTTAGATGAAATTGACTGTGTTATTTATCGGAGGGGTGGTAATGGTCCCTCCTTTTGCTCTCCACTGTCGTCTCACCTTTCTATCACCGTTTTCCCCTTCTCCATGAGCAGGTATTTCAGATGCCCCTTGTTTAGTAGCTTCAGGACTTCCAATCTCAACGCTATGCAATCGGCTGTCGTGTGGCCGTAGTCTCGGTGGAATTCGCACCACTTACTAGTATCTTTCCTGCTGGAGCCTTCCTTGGATCACGGTGGCCATTTTACTTCACTCCCCATTTTCCTGAGAACTGAAACAAGTTCACCTGGTGATATGGTGAAGTTGTAGTCTTGGAGTCTGGGGAGCACCGTTAAGAGTTCTCTCTCTTTTGTCGTATAAAATTGGTCTGCGATCTGGAGCTCTATCGTAAGGACGAATATCATTACCCCGAAAAGCTCTTTGGTCGGTTGACTATTGTCTTTTGCTATCGTATTCTCTTGGTCGCCTGGATAGATATATCATCTTCTCTCGTAGACTGGATGAGCTCTCCCCCTTCTTGTTCCTTTTATCCTCTTCCCATCTAATTTATGTTCGAGCTCTGGCCATTGCCTAGTCCATAGTGTAGCATCGGTTCTTTGTCAGCTTTTTATAGAGTCCGCTTTCTGCCAACAACCCATTCCTGAACGCCTCCACCACTGTCGATTGGTGGAGATCTGGGATAATGATTATTTCCTTATTGAAGTGTGACATGTAGCTTCGTAAAGAATCTCCCTTACGTTGTTGAATGGTGTTGAGGTCGTCTGTGGTCTACTCAAATTTGCAAGAACTTGCAAAATGTTCAACGAACTTGTCCGCTAATTCTCTGTAGGACCCGATTGAACGGTACGACAAGTTGATAAACCATGTGAGGGCTGGGCCGACCAATGTCTCACTAAACCCTCTGCACATACCTGTCTCCCTCTGATGTGAAGAAAGGCATGTGGACATCATTTTATACTTGTAGTGGATTATATGGTCGTCTGGGTCAATTGATCTATCGTACAACTTCATATCGGGTGGATTGAATTTCCGCGAGAGTTCCACCATATTGATCGCTTCGACGAAAGGGGTGTCTGAAATGGTACCAGCTCTGTTTCTTTTCAGAGGTATCCTGGTTCCGGGTAGGCTGACAGGATTGCCTCCTTGAATTCCTCGATTTCTCTGCGCATGGATGAGGCTATATTTGGTGTCTGTTCGGCTGATGGTATATGTTGATTCCCCTCGTGACTCGTTGGTTGGACTACGGGTTGGGGAATGTTAACCATTTCATTGTCGGGTGTCTCCATTAAGTTGGGTTGGTGGTCAGGTCGATTGAGGGGATCTGAAAAATCCTCCTCGTCTGAAAGTGGATGAAATTTGCTCCAACTATTTTTGGAGGTCGCTATTAGAACTCTTCATGGCTGAATTCTCCTCCTCCAAAACTCGAAATCGTTCCTGGAGGATCACTAGTTGGTTTGCTAAAATATCTGAAGGCTCGCTGCTCGAAGACATTGTTATGTCTCAAGTCCCGTAGACTGAATTGAGGTTTGTTCACTATAAATCCATGAATTATTTCTCCATGAAAAATTAGGATGATTCCTCCACCCTGGGTTGTAGGTGTTGGAATATGGATTGTTCCCCTGTCTGTTGAAATTGTTGACATAATTCACCGTCTCTTCATGTTGGTTTGGTTCTAGTACTCCTCCATATGGTGAACTTGTGGATCCAGTGGTAAGAGTCTCCATGAATTTGCATATCTGATCCAGCTTGGTATTGACTGCTGTATTGGCTCCAACTTCATAAATTCCTACAATTTTTTGAATCATGCTCCTTTCTGTTGGCCATAAGGAATTGTTGTTGGCCATTTCTTTGATTAGGTTCCAGGCTTGATCTTCTCCTTTTGCCATCAAAGCTCCTCCAGCAGCAGCATCGATTGTGGTTCTCATTAGTCCAGAAAGTCCATTATAGAAAGTTTGGACTTGAAGCCATTTTGGAATCTCATGGTGAGGACATTTCCGGAGCAAATCTTTGTACCTTTCCCAAGCTTCATAGAGAGATTCTGAATCTTGTTGCATGAAAGATGTGATGTCATTCCTCAACTTTGTAGTTCTGGCTGGTGGAAAGTATTTTGCAAGGAATTTGGTAGCTAGAGTGTTCCAAGTTGTGATGGAACCTGCTGGCAGTGAATGTAGCCAAGCTTTAGCTCTGTCCTTCAAGGAGTATGGAAAAACACGTAGTCTTATTGCTTCTTCAACTTCTCGGTTGTAATTGAACATGCCGCAAACTTCCAGAAAGTTACTGATGTGGGAATTAGGATCTTCAGTTGCATCAGGAAGTTACTAATGTGGGCATTAGGATCTTCAGTTGCATTTCCTCCAAACTGAACTGACTGCTGAATCATCTGAATGCAAGTTTTGATGTCACCCGCATTTGCTGGTAAGGGAGGAAGTACAATACATGAAATGAGTCTGTCAACCACCGGAATGGTTCTGTCTCGAATGGGTATTGGTGGTGCAACCTCCAAAGGTTCAGGTTCCATGTTGACTAAAGCTTCTTGGCCTTCTCGCCTTTCCCTTCTTAACTGTCTGATGGTTCTTTCAATTTCTGGGTCAAGCGGTCGGAGTTCAAAGCTTCTGGTTCGTCTCATGTAGTTTCTGAGAACCTGTAACACAAGAAAACAAAAACAATAAGTAAAAAAAAATAGATACAAGTAAAGGTATATAACCCCTAAACTTATAGTAAAAGATAAATAAGTCCCCGGAAACGGCGCCAAAAACTTGACCGGTGTAAACACACACGTATAACGCAAGCACACGTATCGTTCAAGTAATATAAAAGTATCGATCCCATGAGGACTTAAAACCTTATATATTAATTTTTATGAGGTCAAATGATTACTAGTATCTAATAGGTTGTTTGATTGATTTGAAATGGTGACGATTCTAAATTTAAAAACAAACAAGTAAATAAAATTGTTCGAAAGTAGATTTTAAGAAAATTCAATATTAAAAACTATATAGGGTTGTGATTTATTCCAATATTATTTAAAGATGAAGTGGTTATCTTATAGTTGGGTAAAATATTGATTTATTAACCTGGAACACTAAATTATGTAAAAGCCTCTTCCGATGGTCAACTACAAATATCCAGTATAACCTAATTGAACCATATGTCTATGTCAACCAAATTACCTAGATTCATTAAGATTAAGTTCCAATTATGGCTACCCCCACCTGACAGGTATATTCCTATCCTGTAAGGAAATCTATTAAAGGGTTATCTATCCTCAAGGAAGATCGTGGGCTATTGAGTCTAAGGTCTTAAACCTAAAATCCCTATGTCTAGTTCATTTTAAGTTTACCTAATTAATTTTATTAGTGGCCAGTTAATAAAAAGGCATTAAGATTAAGACTCAATACATAAATCTTTATATTACCCAAACTATAATCTAACCCTTATAAACCGGTGATATTGGATTTCATCATAACCCTAGATAACTATCTTAGTTATGACACATAACTAGGGCTATTAAAAACTTAAAAGTAAAATGTGAAAAAGTAAATGCGGTAAAGTAAATACTGAAAAGTAAATTGCAATTAAATAAAATGCTAAGGTAAAAAGAATTACTTTTACTACTACTAATTTAGATATCTCCCATAATATAATATATAAACTTGTGATAACATTACCAACCAGCCAATATAGCGGTATCCTGATTAGGTCAAATTAAGTCCAACCAGCCATTAAGGCGGAACCAAAATAAACCTGCACTATTGGCGGTAAGGGAATTTAATTACCAACCGACCAATCTGGCGGTATCCTTGATTAGTCAGGTTTAAACCAGATTAAAATGAATTACCAAACGACCAATATAGCAATATCCATTTTTAAGTCAATATTTTAAATAGTTAATATATTATATTAAAGGGAGATTAATCTAAATAGAAACAGTAAAATAATTACCTTTCACCATAGCTGGGGAAGTTACCTCATCATGGTGAATAGTAAAAACTATAAAAATAAAGAAAGTAAATTACTATTATTACAAAACGTAATTAAAAATTACAAAACTAAATTAAAAGAAACTTAGAGAGAGAAGAACTCACTATTTATATCAAGAAATGAGAGAAAATGGTACAACAAAAACTGAAATCTCGAGCTCAATTTATAGGCGCGGGTAAGCTCTGGGCGTCGCGACGCCAAGGCCTTTGGCGTCACGACGCTGGAACAGTGATGCGTGGCATGCTGAGGGCTTGCCACGTGGCAATTCGGATAAGAAGATAAGGTGACACGTGGCAAGGCGGCTAAGAGCTCAATGATGAAGCTGACGACTGTCGGCACCATAAGATTACGACACATGTCATTTCGTGATTGGATGATGATGACGTGGCGATGACGTGGCGCTTTAACTCGATTGACTGCTGATGTTTATGATGACGTGGCGGTGACGTGGAGTGACACGTGGCAATGTGAGTGTCGGCACCGTAGGATGATGACATATGGCATGGCACATGTTAGCAGATCGGCTGTGATGGTGACACGTGGCATGACACACATTAGCAAAGTCAAACTTCTCAAATTCTGACCCGTTAACCCGGTGCACGTTAGCACTATTTGGCGCACGTTATGCGTCGTGACGCGAGAAATGACCAAAATGCCATTTTTGCCAATTTTCACTGTTTTGCTCCAAATCACCTCCACTCGGTTCCATCCACAGGATGTCTAAGTATGCCCTCCGTACCGATCCTCTTTTCATGATGCCACATCATGTCAGTCGCTGTGTGTCGTGACATGAACAATCTCTGTAGCCTGAGCGTTAAAGGGAAATATCACAATATCTTTTGAGGCACTTTCTTCCCCATACCATTGACTTTGTACCGACTTTCACCACATATCGGACAATATTCAAGTGATTCATACTGGGCACGAAATAATACAAAGTCATACTTACAAGCATGAATGGATTCATACCCCATTCCCAGATCACGCAACATTTTCTTTGCCTCGTAGTACGACTTAGGCAATTCGTTTCCAACCGGTAATATTTGGCCCAGTAACTCTAGCATCATATCAATATTTTTGTTGGTCATTCTGTTGCTCACTTTAATGTGTAATAATTTCACAACGAAATTCAAGATCGACATTCTAGCACCTTCAAATGGAATTTTTTTTACCTTATCAAATAGTTCACTAAATAAATTTTGATCATTTCCACTTAACACTGGCATGTCACCACTGACACTATGACCAAGTTGTGGACCTTGTAAGTCATGCAAAGCATTGGTTATCTCATTGTTTGCAGGTTGATTGTAACTACTACTCCCTTCGTCGGAATCAATAAACCGTGACTGAGAATCATACTGCTCACCGTGATAAATCCACGTACGGTAAGTTGGTGATATTCCTGGCATGTATAAATGATTATGAACTTCATCTAACTGTTTCCTTTTCCTATTCAAACAATTTATACATGGACACCGAACACGACCTTCTGCATCAATGTGTTGCTTTTCTACTTCCATGAACTCATACACTCCATTACGATATTCAACACTCAATCTATCCAGCAAGCTCATCCAATTTCTATTCATTTCAGTGACATACCTAAATATAATAATATAATTATTAAATATCATATTACACTCATCAACATTACTACTTCATTAATTATTTATTTAAGCATATACATATATATTTAGTGGATAAAGTAAATAGTTTACAGAAAAATTATATTTAGTTAATTAATAACTTAATCTACATATATGAATCATAAACCACTAACAAAGAGTATATAATAAACATAATCATAAAAATTGAAAAATAATAAAGAAATATAAAAGAAGATTTACCTTATAGAAAATTGATTATAATTTTATTGAAAATTTTTAGGAGAGTTGTGAGGTTGTAGAGGACAGACTCTGAGATTTCAAAGGATGAAAATGAAGAGAATGGGAGAAAAAATAGAGGGGGAGAAAGGTTGGTGGCATTCTGTATTTTAATCTATCTTTAGCGTCCAATATTAAATTTGACGCTAATTGTTGATTTTTTTAGCGTCGCAATAGATTATTCGACGCTAAATGTCCGATTTTTAGCGTCGACTTAAATTTAGACGCTAAAGATTAAAGGATTGTCGGTGGAATCTTCATAAACCTTTAGCGATGCTACTTAGTCGACGTTAAATTTCTAGTTTTTGGCGTCGACTAATATTTTTGACGCTAAAAGTATAACATTTAACGCCAAAAATTATTGGAATAGTAAAATAATTTAGCGTCGAAAAATTTTCGACGCTATAAGGGTACTTTTAGCGTCGATAAGTATTTTCGACGAAAAAAGTTGTATATTTGGCGTCGAAAATTATTTCGTCGCTAAAATCTTGATATTTGGCGTCGAATATTAATTACGATGCTAAAAGTGATTTTTAGCGTCGAATGTTATTTCGACGCTAAATTATTGGACGCTAAAGGGGATAATTTTTGTAGTGGAAGAAATTGCTCACGTGGGCCAAATCATATTAGGTTTCAAAAAATTGTTTATTATTTAAGCACAAAGGCTGTGCAAAAACAAGAAATATAGATGGCAGAGCCGAGAGCTCTCATACGTGAAAGAGAAAGAAAAAGGGATGTAGTGCCGAGAATCAGGGAGAGAATAAATCAGAGCGCAAGGCCGGGACACGGAGCATCGATAATTTAGAACGACATGTCTCTTCAATCCTAGGTTATCTTTATTTCTTATATGGATAACTAATCTCTTAGACAAAGTTAGGGATGAATTCTTGTACTTGAATTTCTATATTTGTGTTTTTGATTTCCTAAGTACCTTTTATCATTTAATAAAATTAATGTTTGTTATTCTTTATTATCTTTCGAATTATTAGCCCATAAATTATGTTTTGTCAAATCCCATATAGCTCCAGTCATGCTTCTTTTATGTGTTGCTTGCGAGCTTAGTTGTGACTAGTAAAAGTTATTTTGTGTGTTGGTCTTCTGCTGCAGTATTGCCTAAGGGTATATTGTCGACGTTAGATAACTCATAACAATGACTTTTGTGTGCTGTTAATATAGAGAAAATAATCATTAATTACCTTAGAATTTGAATATGTATAGAATTGAATATCTTCCGGTTGTTGGTTTGGGATGTGAAACCTTCAACTGTGTAATAAAAGGAATCAATAACTGAATATAGGAGTTTGATGCAAAAGGAATTCCCGATGCTTTGTCATATCTCTCAGCTGTTACCTTTTATTATATTTCCATTATTTTATTTATCTTTATTTTAATTACCAGTTCTATCGTTTCGTTTAATTAAATTACCGTTAACGTTTTTGTTTAAGTAAATTAGTTCCTGTAACCATCTCTCTGAGGAATCGACACCCCAGCTATACTGCGATAACCGCAAGTTATTTTTGGGCATAATCAAAATTTGGCGCCGTTACCGGGGAGACGGTTTGCAAGCAAAAGGAGCAGGTTTGCTTAGTCAACAACGAAGCGGTAACTTCGTTCCATTTTTTATTAGTATTTTATTTTATTCATTTATTATTCGCTTATTTATTTTCTTTTAATATTTTAGTTTTTTTTTTAGATTTTTTTCCTTTTTTAATTGATTCTTTTTATTTTTGTTACTAGTTTTATTTTTAATTTTTGTGTTTATTTTATTTATTTATTTAGTTTTATTTTTAGTTTTAGTAGACTTTAATTTATATTTTATTTTATTTTTCTTTTATTAGTTGTGTTGGAGGGCATGCCTAGATTTAGGGATCAATTGGGTAGACTTGCTAGAATAGAACAGGAAGATTCAGAGTCAGATCTAGATAATATATTTGAGAACCTTTTTGCTACACCATTTAGATCTAGCAGACATACCATGAGTGAGTACAAGAGACCACCTAGGAGAACTCTTGAAGAGTACCTCCATCCAACTCGCACAGCTACACCATCGTGCATCATGTTTCCCCATAACGCGCCACATATAGACTTTAGGCCTGAAATGATACTATATCTTCCAACTTTTTATGGTTTAGAGAGCGAAAATCCTTATGTGCACATTAGGGAGTTTGAAGAAGTTTTAGCTACCTTCCATGACCGGTTTGGAACCACTGACACAATTAGACTTAAGTTCTTTCCCTTCGCCCTTGAGGATAGAGCTAAGAACCGATTTTACTCTTTAAGACCTAGGTCAATAGGATCATGGGGCGAGATGACACATGCATTTTTCAACAAATACTTCCCACACCATAAGACGAATGCCTTGAAAAGAAAAATCCCCACCTTCTTCCAGAGAGACAGTGAAACCCTTTATCAAACGTGGGAGAGGTATAAGGAGATGTTAGTTAGTTGCCCTCACCATGGATATAAGAGTTGGCGCATAGTAAGTTATTTTTATGATGGTCTAACCCCTAGAGAGCGTCAGTTTGTGGAGACAATATGTAATAGTGATTTTATAAGAAAAGACCCTGATGAGGCATTCGAATATTTAGATGACCTAGATAAGAAATCTCATATATGGACTGGACCTAATACCCTGGATAATACTGATAGGACATACATTTCTTCTAGCAGAAGCATACATCACTATAGGGAAGATGATAGTCATAGAGCACAAGTTGAGCTATTAACTAGACAGATAAGAGCATTCAAAACCAGAGATAGCAAGACTATACATTCAGTCGCCCACCTAGAACCCAATGAGTGTCCTGTATATGGTGAGACGAGGGGTACATATGAGGAATACTGCAACACTTTAGGGACGTAGCAAAAGCCTTATACACCATATCCAGACACATATAATCATAGTTGGGGGAACCATCCCAATGTTAGTTGGAGGCAAGAGTCTTATCAGCCTACCCAGACACCACAACCTAGGAGTTACAGTACCCCATAGTATTACACACCTATTGTTCTTAGAAATTCTTTAGAGGATACCTGGCATGCATTTGCAGAGACCTAGAGCAAAACCAATCAAAAGATTAAGTCATTGATAGCTCAGGTAGCTGAAGACCAAAAGAAAATTAGGAGTCAAATCTCTAAATTGACTAATGTCCTGAGTGTATAAGAACGAGGAAAATTCTCATCTCAGACTCAACCAAATCCACAATAGCAACCCATAGCACATGCTGATCATGAAGTATCCAGTATAAGAGGTGTAGATGTCATAATCACTAGGAGCGGTAAGGAGGTAGGGATGCAGAATACTTCCAACACTATAGGTGACCCTAAGGATAATAGTGCTAACACATCTCAGGAAGAGCAAGTGCCACATTTCCTAGTTAGGGTACCCTTTCCTCAAGAACTTAACAGTTTTCATGTTGAGAAACAACCACAGAGGGATGTAGAGTGTCATTACTCATACATGCTAGAAACAGTCCTATTGGTCCCAAGGAACGAAAAAATGAGGAAAATGAGAGTTAATGCTCAATTGAAGATGATACATGTGAGGTTAAGAAGGAGATTGGGTAAATTTTTCCTTATGAAGAGTCCAAGATTTCAAAAATCTCCGGACCTATGAGGATCCATGGATAAAATGCCACAACTAGACAAACATTCTCTCTCATGCCTTCATCAATACGCTAGATGGAAGCCGCCATGAACAACTTAAGTGGTTACGTCTGGCTGAAGACGTTAAACTTAGCGCTAGCGGGGAGGCAACCCATGCATTTTCATTTATTCTATTTTATTTACTTTAGTTTTATTTTATTGTGTGCTAATTGCATGTTTTATTTTTGTTGTTTGCATGAGTGTTTATGCAGGAGTTAGCACAACCTACACAGCCACACAGCTAAAGTCTCACCAGCAGGAACCTGATCAACTCCGCACCTGGTAGTGTTGTTCCTTAATATTTTTTCTTTATATTTATCTTACATTGAGGACAATGCAAGTTTTAAGTGTGGGGGTGTATGCATGCGCATGATAATACCTGTCATAAATACATCTTATTCAAAAAAAATTATTTTATTTGTTTTAAGTCCTAGTTAAACATAAGTCATATGATGATATTGTTTGTTTTAGGGTGAAATCTTAGAAACGATAAGTTCCTAATTGTAGACGAGGTAAAGAAGTGGACGACGCTGTCCGGGCTTACGGCCCGGTAGGGAGTACGAATAGCCCGCGGGGGTCTAAACCGGAGAAATAAAATGGAGTCGCCACCCAGTGTGAACTGGGAAAGGATTTAAGGCCGCACTCACCCATCGCAAGGGAATACCTCAAACCGTTGGGTTTGGAATGGTCCCTTACTTATGCCAATTGTAATGAAATGATTTATGCAATAATACAACCAAGTCTCATGCAACACATATAAGATAATTTAAGCAACATGCAAGTTTGCACACCCATAATCATAAATAAAAAAATGAAGGCAAAATACATAATTCATAAACGTATTAAATAATAAAGTGCAATAATGTAACTAATAACAACTATAAAGACATTAATAATAAAAGCGAGCACACAATCTCATGAGCATATCAAATAAATAAATGTGGAAATATAAATAATTAATAACAGTAAAAGCATCAATAATGAAATGATATGATTAATTATGTAATGCAAAAGAAATGACCAAAAAAGCAAACATGCATGAAATATGACGAAAAGAAATATGTTCATTGTATGTGCGTTCGTGTAGCATTTGAAAATACGTTCGAACGGTAAACATAATACATACGTTCATGTAGCATTAGGAAACGTGTTCGAACAAAAATGAGACAGAATGTGCACGTTCGTGTAGCATCCGGAAATGCATTCGAACGGTAAATAGAATGTATGCGTTTGTGTAGCGTTCGGAAACACGTTCGAACGGTAATGAGACAAAATATTCGCGTTCGCATAGCATTTGGGAACACGTTCGAACGGGATAAGACCTGATGCATGGTAAAACAGAATGCATGCATGTTCGAGTAGCGTTTGTAAATGCGTTCGAACGGAAACAAGACATAATGCATACGATCATGTAGCGTTCGAAAACATGTTCGAACGGGATTACCAAAGTTGTATCCGAAATGACACATGCACGAATGCTTCTCAAGCGGTACGTGGAATCATATCCCAAGTAAAGACCGCACTACCGTCCATTCAGATTCGGCTATGAAATTTATGTCTGGTTTCCATCCGATATACCGCGGGAGATAGCAAACACTCAAACATAAACATGGCATGAATGCGAAAATGAAAAGATGCAACACAACAACCCAAAAAAAAGGTGGACAATAAAATCAGTTAGGGAAGGGTGCGGCAAAATATTGTGGTAAAGGTAGCCTTTTAGGCTTTTTCTCTCTCAAATAGAGGACCTTTAAACCAATGTAATTCGCCCATGTGCATCAAGCAACAATGCATAAATAAATTAAAGAGATGCAACTAAGGCCGACATCTATATGGGATCTCATATACCCGATTGAACGTATTTCACATTCAATTGAGCATACCTCATCCGGCACGGAAAAACATCGTGGTAAAGGTAGCCTTTTAGGCTTTTTCTCCCTCAAATAGAGGACCTTTAAACCAACATAGTTAGCCCATGCGCATCAAGCAACCATGCATGAACAAGGAAGAAAATACATTGAAAATAATAGGTGGAACAAATAAATAGATTTAAGTCACAAAATGAAACACGTGCTTGAACGTTTCTCAAGTGGTACGTGGAGTTGTATCCCAAGTACAGACCGCACTACCTTCCATTCGGATTCGGCTACGTAATTTACATCTGGGTTTCCATCCGATATACCGTGAGAGATAACACCGACCATTTAACATAATGCAATCATTACCCCAATGTATCCAGGAAATATGATAATGCGTGTGATGAGATGACAGTAAATAACGGAAGCGATAAATTGTAAACTAAAAGCAAAATATTAAAGGAAAATAAATGACTGAAAATAAACGCGAAATAATAAAGCAATGATAAATAAATGAATAATGACCAAAAGGAAATGTGGGACCTCGCATGCTCAGTTGGACGTATTCCCGTCCAACCAAGCATGCCGTGTCCGAGCTAACAAAAAGAATATTAAAGAGAGGGCCCTCAGGTCTTACATTTTAAATTGCTCCTCGAAAGTGCGTTACGTCGTCTCCGGAAGGGTTAACGCTCCGTAACTTTTCTAGTTTTCTGGTTCAATATTTTCCTTCGCTGTTTCACTATTTTCACTGTTTTTTTATTTGTTTTCTTTATTATTTTTTACTGATGTTTGCGTGTCTGTTTTGGTTACTGTTTCGGGGTTATTCTTGGCGCTAAAGGCTAATGTTTTAGGGTGATTTTGGGATTGGTTTTGGGTGATTTTGGTACTGCTTTTGGGGTTATTTTCGTGTATTTTGTGTCGATCAGAGGGCTGGTTGTGTGAGTCGGTTTGGCTTATTTTGTGTCTTTGTTGTTCACGTGGCTGGCTTGTTTATGTTTCTTGAGTGAGTGGACTGTTGACCGGCGTAAACACACACGTATAACGCAAGCGCACTTATCGTTCAAGTAGTATAAAAATATCGATCCCACGAGGACTTAATTCGTACTGTTGTTATTAATGATTGAATCTATTTATTTACAAATATTTAATTAAAGGGAGAATAGAATTGATTGATTGATTGATTTGGTTGATTGTAGATTTGCTAAATAAATAATAAAAAGATAAAAGAAAATACTAAGGAAAATAAAAGACACAAAGATCTAAGGTTGTGATTTCTTTTAATATCATTTTAAAGATGAAGTGGTTATCTTAAAGTTGGTAATATATTGATTTATTAACCTGGAACACTAAATTATGTGTAAGCCTATGTCGATGGTCAGACACAAATACCTAGTATAATCCAATTGAACCATATGTCTATGTCAACCAAATTACCTAGATTCATTAAGTTTAAGTTCCAATTATGGCTACCCCCGCCTGACAGGTATATTCCTATCCTGTAAGGAAATCTATTAAATGGTTATCTATCCTCAAGGAAGATCGTGGGCTATTAAGTCTAAGGCTGAAACCTAAAATCCCTATGTATAGTTCATTTTAGATTTACCATATCAATCTTATTGGTGATCAGACAACAAGAAGCATTAAGCTTAAGACTTAATAAATAAATCTTTATAATACCCAAACTATAATTTAACCCATTATAAACCGGTGATAGTAAAAGTTATCACAACCCCAAATAACTAACACATGACTAAAGCTAGTAAAAGCTTAAAAGTAAAAGACATAAAGTGAGAGCTGAAAAATAAAATAAAATAAAATTGCTAAGGTAAAAAGGAATTAACATCTACTATATACTATTTAGATTTCTCCTATAATATAATATAAGCTTTGCAAAATATTTCCAACCAGCCATATAAGCGGTAACCTGATTAAGTCAATTTAAAAACAACTAGCCATAAAGGCGGAATCAAAATAACCAGCCATATAGGCGGAATGAAAAAAACCAGCAATATAGGCGGAATTAAATTACCAACCGACCAATCTGGCGGTATACTTATAAAGTCCAATTTAAGACGTTGAATATATTATAATTATGGGAGAATAATCTAATTAGTAATAGTAAAAGAATTACCTTTCACCATAGTAAAAATTGTAAAAAGTAAAAATTAAATTACTATTATTACAAAACGTAATTAAAATTCTTTACAAAACTTAAAAAAAACTAAAAACTAAAGAGTTTAGAGAGAGAAACTCTCTCTTTAGAAGGAATTGAAGAGAGAGGAAGTACATCGAATTCTGAAATCTCCAGCTCAATTTATAGGCGTGGATAGGGGTCCAGCGTCGCGACGCTAAAGGGTTGAGCATCGCGACGCCCGCTACAGTGACACGTGTCACTTGCTGATTCGTCGGCTCAGATTCTTATCCGATGACGTGGCACTGTTCATGACGTCATTGCTTACGTTACGCTGAGGGTGATTTTCGGCAGCGTCAGATCTTAACACTTGGCACCAGCGCATTTTAGCAAGGCCGTTGAGATGTCGACATGTGGCATGGCGCAAGATAGCATATATGATGATGTCGGCACCGTAGGATGATGACACGTGGCAGACGCAAGTTAGCAAATCTTTTGTGATGGTGACACATGGCACGGCGCACGTTAGCAAATTCAACTTTTCAGATTCTGACCCATTGACCCAGCGCACTTTAGCAAATCTGGCGCATGCTGGGCGTCGCGGCGCGCAATGCTCCAGCGTCGCGACGCGCAAAAGACGAAAATATCCCCGTTGACGCATTTTTGTCCGGTTTTGCCCCAAATTGCCTCCAGTGCTGTCCAAACTTTATTTAGTAAAACTAATGCACACAAAAGCAAAAAGACAAGCGAAAAGAGAATAAAGAAAGTTAGTGACTAATCAGGTGAAAATTCTACTCCAAGTTACTAGTTGTTTTGTTTCTTTCTAAATTACTAAATAAGTAAATTCTCCGATTATTTTTACCATTCTCCATATACACAGCTAACAAAATATTAATCAACTCATTTTTTCCCACAACAGTCATAAGTGCAGTTGATAAGAGAGTAATATTTTTGTCCTAAAGTTCTATCAGATTTCACACCTTTTGTAGTAATGGAATAATTTTCTGATTTTTCTGATTTTTTCTTTGTTTTTTTCTCTATTTTTTATTTATATATAATACCTTCCGTCTATGTAGCGAGCTTTGGGTCGGTGGCTCCCAAACCAGTTGGCTTTAGGGCACCGGGTGTTAAGACACCCCTACGAACTTAATTACTCAGACTTCAAATATATATATATTTGCAGCATCTTCGATCCATGTAATGAGCTTTGGGCCAATGACTCCCAAACCAGTTGGTTTTAGGGCACTAGGTGTTGAAACACCCTTACAGACTTAATAACCCGGATCTTAGATACTTTATTTTTGTAAATAATAAATTTTTTTTTTACTCCATCACTTTTTGAGATGCTTTCTCCAATTAAACTAGAGCACTGAATATTACAAACTTTTCAATTTTAGCTCATGTCTGTATGTTTCCATGCATATTGATAATACCTGCCAACTGAGCATATGAAGATCCATTTTAGTCCGTTTTAAGGAGAATTCACAAATTAAATAATTTAAAAGGAAATAAACAAAAATTAACTTGTTTCAAAAATAAATGGTTTGAGATACGTATCAGGAGTGGGAACTCCTTACTCAGCTATCTTTCACCAATTTCACCTTTTTTAGTCAAAAATAAAAACAGAAACGCAAAATATTTTTGTAGTTTTTTGAAAATTTTTCAATTTTTTTGTATTTTTCGAAAAATTCTGGACTAAAAATAAAAACAACATACAAACTAAAAACAAGGTACTAATCAACTAAATCCCTCCCCCAAACCTAAATGAGACATTGTCCCCAATGTCTTAAACAGTAAAAGGAGAGTTAGAAGGTTGTACCTGGTTAGCTGAAATCTACAGGAAATTAAAGGTTAAGATCCAGATTAATTCGACGCCTCTTACCACGATCGTCCTCAGACCAATTTATCTTTGATAGGATAGGGTCAACTTGTGGTTCATAGGCTATGAGTTGGTCTATCAGATCCGGAGCAGTTCTGGCAGTAAAGAGGAGTTCTTTCATAGGTTTTGACACGAACCCATTTCTTTGAGCATCATTAAGAAACACACAAAGAAAATCATAAAATCCATCAACGTTGAGTAGTCCAAGCGGTTTCTGGTGTATGTTCAGGTTCGCCCAAGATAACACAATAAAAATTTCCTCCAATGTACCCAAACCACCTGGCAAAGCAATAAAAGCATCAGCACGGTTAATCATTTCTACTAGTCGTTCAGACATACCTGGCACGATCAGTTCCTCTCCGTTTGATGATCCAATAAGATTTGCCTCTGCCAAGGGTTTTGGGATGATTCCCAAAACGTGACTGCCTCCTTCCTGTACGACCTTTGAAATGATCCCCATAAGTTCGAGATTGCCTCCGCCATATATTAAGTGCATATTCCTTGCAGCTAAGACTCGACCCAATTCATGTGCTGCTTCTATGTATTATGGTTTAGTACCAACACTACTACCGCAAAACACACAAATGTTTTCAACTCGTCTTCTTGAGGTGGCTTCCATTTTTCTATGTATTTCTTTCTCAAATTAGGACGCCTTCAAAAGTGCAATGACGGGCTAAATTTATAGTACTCGAAAAAGGGTGAGTAATAATAGCACTAGTATCTTCCAGAGGACGTTTGTTAGCTAAACAACAAAAGAAATCGTGAAAGGTCAAAAAGTCTGGATCCTGTCTATGAAAATAAAAATAATTACAACAGAAAAGCAAATCAAAGCAATAATTAAGGTAACAGAATTGTGTACGCAATACGCCACTCGTTTGGTATATAAATCCATTAGGATGCGTCTTAAGATTTCATTCATTACTCAGCCTTCGCTAATGAATTGTTTCTCTTCTTTGATTGCCAAACACAATTCATTCTATCTTAAAATGCTTCGTTTGTGCCTTTCCCTACAAAATAACACACAAAATTAAAAAGTTCACACAAAACAAATTACAACAAATTGCATGGGTTGCCTCCATGCTAGCGCTAAATTTTTTGTCTTCAGCCAGACGTGAATGAAATTCATATGTTAAGGAGGTTTCAATGTCGTTTTGGATGTCCGATTACAGACAATTCCGTGAGCGTTACTTTTGAAGGGTCTCTTCCAAGGAAAAGTGGCAAAAAGAGTTTTGTCTCATTCAATGCTCGTGCCACCTTTTTGACTTTTGTTGCTCCAGTGGTTCCTGAAAAGAAAGAAAGAAAATCAGGAGGTCTCGTATGGTGCTTGACTTGGAATGTGAGTTCCATTCTGTCAAGCTTCTGGGTGATATCTTTGATTTGTACTCCCCAAAACAGCGATGTTTTTCCTGAATGCTCTGGATTTTTAATTTGGTCTGACAGTTGCTCCTCCATTTGCTCTGCTTTTTGCTCCACCTTTTCTTCGCAGATGTTTTTGAAAATTTCCATATTCAGCTTTTCATCTGTCATCTGTGAAATACATGCATCAAAATTGTCAACCTGAGGATGAAAAGAAATGTCAGATTTTAGGTCTTCATCCTCTGATCTGGGTGAAATAATTGGCTCATGTAGATCTTCTTCAAACGTTTGTGCAATGGAATTTCCAAGATCTTCATTTTGAGGACACAGAATTCCATCCTCATTTGTTGGTGCAGTTGGTACAAATAGATCAGCTTCATCCTCGTCAGAATCTGAATAATAAAAGTCAAATTGAGACTTTGCCGGTTCGGGTTCCTGAACTGATACCTCTGATTCTTGATACTGCTCAGCCTCATCCTCTGTTATGATTTCATGATGAATATGAGGATATTCGAAGGCTTCTTCAGTATTGTTTGAATTTACTCCGTGAGATATTTGATTCAGGTTATCTTTTAATTGTCTAACTTGATCTGTCATCCTCTGTATAGACATCGTTTGACTCTGAATTTGTGCATCAAATCGAGCTTCTCGTTCCTAGAACCAATCTTTGAGCATGTGAATCAACTGATCTTCATCTGATGGTTCTGGTTGTTGATGAAAATCGCATATGGATGGTGGATAAGATGGAAAATGTGGTTCTGTGAAATGTGATGGCTCGTCATACCATGAAGGATCTTGATAGTTCTGCCACCCTGGATGGTAGTTGTATTCGCAATAATCGCTTGGGTGGTTACCATTACATATGTCACATCTCCACATTGAGTTCTGTTGAGCAAATGTAGTATTGCTTGGTTCTGGCATCCAGTGATAATCATTGGGTTCGACAACAGGCCTCAGAAAACCAGACTGTTGCTCCCAGATGTGGTGTGTATCTTCTTGTAAAGCACGTAATCTTTCAATTTCCCAGTAGTGTTCCATTTTTTTCAACTACCTGAAAACAAAAGAAAATAAAAATTACAGATAAAAATAAAGAAAATTAGATACAAGTAAATTAGATAGCTTCAAAATTAACAACTCAAGAAATATAAGGCCCCGGCAACGGCGCCAAAAACTTGACCGGCGTAAACACACGTATAACGCAAGCGCACGTATCGTTCAAGTAGTATAAAAATATCGATCCCACGAGGACTTAATTCCTACTGTTGTTATTAATTATTGAATCTATTTATTTACAAATATCTAATTAAAGGGAGAATAGAATTGATTGATTGATTGATTTGGTTGATTGTAGATTTGTTAAATAAATAAATAAAAAGATAAAAGAAAATACTAAGGAAAATAAAAGACAAAAAGATCTAAGGTTGTGATTTCTTTTAATATCATTTTAAAGATGAAGTGGTTATCTTAAAGTTGGTAATATATTGATTTATTAACCGGGAACACTAAATTATATGTAAGCCTCTGTCGATGGTCAGACACAAATACCTAGTATAATCCAATTGAACCATATGTCTATGTCAACCAAATTACCTAGATTCATTAAGTTTAAGTTCCAATTATGGCTACCCTCGTCTGACAGGTATATTCCTATCCTGTAAGGAAATCTATTAAAGGGTTATCTATCCTCAAGGAAGATCGTGGGCTATTAAGTCTAAGGCTGAAACCTAAAATCCCTATTTCTAGTTCATTTTAGATTTACCATATCAATCTTATTGGTGATCAGACAACAAGAAGCATTAAGCTTAAGACTTAATAAATAAATCTTTATAATACCCAAACTATAATTAACCCTTATAAACCGGTGATGGTAAAAGTTATCACAACCCCAAATAACTAACACATGACTAAGGCTAGTAAAAGCTTAAAAGTAAAAGACATAAAGTGAAAGCTGAAAAATAAAATAAAATAAAATAAAATTGCTAAGGTAAAAAGGAATTAACATCTACTATATACTATTTAGATTTCTCACATAATATAATATAAGCTTTGCAAAATATTTCAAACCATCCATATAGGCGGTAACCTGATTAAGTCAATTTAAAAACAACCAGACATAAAGGCGGAATCAAAATAACCAGCCATATAGGCGGAATGAAAACAACCAGCCATATAGGCGGAATTAAATTACCAACCGACCAATCTGGCGGTATCCTTATTAAGTCCAATTTAAAAACGTTGAATATATTATAATTATGGGAGAATAATCTAAGTAGTAATAGTAAAAGAATTACCTTTCACCATAGTAAAAATTGTAAAAAGTAAAAAGTAAAAATTAAATTACTATTATTACAAAAAGTAATTAAAATTATTTACAAAACTTAAAAAAAACTAAAAACTAAAGAGTTTAGAGAGAGAAACTCTCTCTTTAAAAGGAATTGAAGAGAGAGAAAGGTACATCGAATTATGAAATCTCAAAGATATGTGCTAATTGTTTGCGCAGTAAAAGCAGTGTGAGCTTATTAAAGGTTTGACCTTTACAGTATGACAATGAGAAATGTTATAATCAGCAATCTATTGTAGATTCTGAGAAAACTTATCTCTAGTCACGCTAATTGAACAATTAAAGATATATCGGTTAATATTGATATTAAACTGTACATTTTAGCTAAAGAATGCAAAGTGGCATTTTTGAATGACTTATTCAGATAAGAGATCAGTTGTGATTTCTTTGTTTGAAGAGTTCATTCTGAAATGGCCCTAGAGTTTGTGTTCTGCTGAGATCGCAGTTTAGTGTGCTAGCTTATAGAGCCTATTGTAGACTCGGATAAGTCTTTCGGAAATCGGTGTTCTCTATTTTTGACATCAGTCAGATTGTCTGATCTTGTCACATTATAGAGGATACATATGTGATTAAAGGGATAGTGGGAGCATACAAATTACTTTCTAGTGTTATATATCCTAACGACATTGTCATTATTATTGTAATAATGAGATGTTTTTGAGCTAAAATATTTACCTAAGTCTTCTTTACTCCGTGAAAGAAGTGGGAGTAGTTTCTGTTATATTTGATATAAAGTTGTATATAAGATATAAAACTAAGAGACTTGTGAGATACTCATATAATTCGTGCATTAGATATGATCTGATAAAGGACATAACCAAGGCTATCTGTATGACAGTTAGTGTGTGTCACGAAGGATTCTACTATTTAGTGGAATTAGATGCAACTTATGAAATATTGACTTATGAAATTGCATAGTGACCTGATAAATTAGAATTTTTGAATTGATATTGTGTTTACGGTTGTCTTCATAGTATTTTGGATTTGATCCCTAAATACTTGGACAACTCAGTAGTTGTAGCACAATACTGATGTAGCATCAGAGTCATATTAATGTATAATTTAGATTCTAAAAAATATGAATGATGCTGACTATGGGAAACGATGGAGTTTGTTTGACAAACTCAATATGTCATAGCGGACCTGCTTTTGTTGCCTATCTTTTGAGTACTGGGTGAGCTTTTGAGAGCCATGAGTATACGATACACGTTGAGATGTGTATATGATATAGTGGATTGGTACTAGAGCAAGTGGGAGAAATTGTTGGGGTTGGTGCTCAGAGCGCCAATCCGGACCGAATTTATGTTTGATTCATGAATACGAACATCCTATTTTTCCATAATATTACTTATTTATGGTTGTACCTCTTATTTTTTATACGTATTCGATCGGATTATGATTAGATTGAAACTAAATATGGTTTAGTGATATGTATATATTAGACAAAGGCCCGATAATATATAATGCAGTACACAGTTACAAAAGATGTATGCATGTTTTGTTTCAAAGAGAGCTTGAAATGGTTTCATAAGCTCTCTTTTGATTTTTAGAAAATCAAAGTTGTCATTCTAGAGTTAGTAAGCCACTCATTGGTGACCTAGAATTGTTCCAGAGTTGTTTCAAAGTGGTGAGGCTTGATTGGTGAAGTATTGAATGGATTAAAGTGTTGGATTTTGTAAATTTGGTGAGATTGGACAATTTGATGAAATTGAAAATTAGGGTTCATAACCCACTCCCACTCCAAATTTGGGGCTTTTCATGAATGCATGCACGTTCGAGTGGCGTTTGTAAACCAGTTCGAATGGAAACAAGACATAATGCATACATTCATGTAGCGTTCGGAAACGCGTTCGAACGGGATTACCAAAGTGGTATCCGAAATGACACATGCGCGAATACTTCTCAAGCGGTACGTGGAGTTGTATCCTAATTACAGATCGCACAACTGTCCATTCGGATTTGGCTACGGAATTTATGTATGGGTTTCCATCCAATATATCGCGAGAGATAGCAAACACTCAAACATAAACATGGCATGAATGCGAAAATGAAAAGATGCAACACAACAACCCAAATAAAGGTGGACAGTAAAATTAGTAAGGGAAGGGCGCGGCAAAATATTGTGGTAAAGGTAGCCTTTTAGGCTTTTTCTCTCTCAAATAGAGGACCTTTAAACCAATGTAATTAGCCCATGCGCATCAAGCAACAATGCATAATTAAATTAAAGAGATGCAACCAAGGCCGAAATCTATATAAGATCTCGTATACCTGATTGAACGTATTTGACATTCAATCGAGCATATCTCATCCGGCGCGGCAAAATATCGTGGTAAATGTAGCCTTTTAGGCTTTTTCTCCCTCAAATAGAGGACCTTTAAACCAACATAGTTAGCCCATGTGCATCAAGCAACAATGCATGAACAAGGAAAATAATACATAGAAAATAAAAAGGTGGAACAAATAACATAGATTTAAGTCACAAAATGAAACACGTGCTTGAACGTTTCTCAAGCAGTACGTGGAGTTGTATCCCAAGTACAGACCGTACTACGTCTATTCGGATTCGGCTACAGAATTTACGTATGGGTTTCCATCCGATATACTGTGAGAGATAGCACCAACCATTTAACATAATGCAATCATTAACCCAATGTATCCATGAAATATGATAATGCGTGTGATGAGATGAGAGTAAATAACGGAAGCGATAAATTGTAAACTAAGAGCAAAATATTATAGGAAAATAAATGACTGAAAATAAACGCGGAATAATAAAGCAATGATAAATAAATGAATAATGACCAAAAGGAAATGTGGGACCTGTTGGACAATTATGACCCATAGCGTCACTATTTGTACAGATCATGGTGTTGTTGTACAAAATAACTATGTGACAAAGGAGATTGCACTCTTATCATTTGTGATTAGATCACCTTGATATATAAATGATGAGAGGTCCTTATGATTAGTGCCTGGATTGAGAATGATATGAGACAGTATCAATCCACGAAGGCAGAATCATTAAATATCCCTAGTCAGAGCATTGCCGAGATTGGATATCGATAAATGCGTAAAAGACTAGTATTACACTTGTGCCCGTTGTGAGGGCACAACAGCATAGTTCTCGTATATTTGGGTATATGATACTCATGCAAGTGTAATAGGAGGTTGTGTTTCTCCGATGGTACGGGAAACAGCTTCGCTCTGGATTGACCCCCTCGGAATTCCATTGGTAGTATGACTATGTGTCTATGGAAGTCCGAAATCAGGGTAGGTGTATTTGGTCTTAACTTGAGACTTGCACCGCTAATGCATACGACAATCTATATACTTTAGTTGAGGTCGTCCAGGGCTTTAACTGGTACCTGTGTACGCCAATTCTGGGTATATCGAGAATCGTAGTGTGTTGGGTGTGATGTCAAGATGGAAGTGTCACTCCAGTCATATGGAGATGATGGTCACGTAGGATACGAGACTGGTTTTCTTGAATGCTGCAGCTATCGGGATAAAATGACAATGTCATGTTTATCCGATTATAGAGACTGGTCGCCAGACATCTGATATGTGCTTCGTACGGGGCAGACACATTTCCAGCATCAGGCCTAGCACGTGATCATTCGATGCTGAACAGAAATACGCAATACTACGGTATACTACGCTTGATATAGATCCTTTATTCCTGTAAGGATATTTCCGGAGAATTGGGTAGGCATGGCGCTTTGCTAGAGGCCAACCTTGTCTTGTAAATCGGTATAAACGTAGTATTTAGTACTTACGTGTTCGGATAGTCCGACGACCGATTTGACTGCCAACATATCTGGGGATCTCATGGGTCGCTTCCCAAAGATTCACCGATGACGTATAACTCGCACTCTAAATTAATCTGGGATTAATTAGAAGAGAGAGAAAATTAATCTGGGATTAATTGTGGAGATATTTTATCTGGGATAAAATATCAATTAAAGAGAGATAACGATTAATTTGGAATTAATCGATAAATTACTATATCTGATATATTAAACGAAATTGGATTTCGACGCGGAATTAAAATTAGATTTTAATTTGGGCGAACGAATTAATTTAGAATTAATTCGTTAGCGACGTGAATAGTGACTTCGCTAGGCGTAATCATTTAATTACGACGCGACGGAAAATTCGTTAATTTAGAATTAGCGAACCCGAGCCCGAGATTATTTGTGAGCGCATTCGCATTTCGAATTCGAGTGCGGCACGTCAAATCAAGCGTCAAATCTCTAGTCGCATCAAGCGTCAAATCACAAGTCACTTTGAGTGATGTGACATGACAAGTTGATGGATTGAGTGATGTGGGTGGTTGGAGGCTTTAAATGGTTTGACTTTTTAAAGCCAAATTCATATGAAATGCATGTGAAATTCAAATGAGTGTATATAATACAAAAATTTTGAACCAACCAAAAACAATCTCTCTCATTTCTTCTCTTTCTTGCTCATGCCCTTAGAGGCAAAATGCTCACTGCATTTTCATCAAAATGTCGTGAGATAAGGAGGCTTGGAGTGGGATTTTGTGGCAAAATCTCAAGTGCTAGCACACTTACGAGACATGTGAAGGTGATAGGGAATCTCACCCATGAGCCGGGAACCGTTCGATGAAGCTTGGAGCTTGACGAATGACCAAAAACGAAGTCAAAACAGTGAGCACAAATACTGCAGTTCACGCCAACCAGTGAGCAGATTTGGAGTTCCGTTGCTTTCCCGTCGCTCAACTGATCGATGTAAGTATTCCGCAACTTCGTCGATGTGTATTCGTAATATTTTCATGCTTATTATCGATCATGGACCTTAATAGAAACTAACAATGGTATCAGAGTAAGGTTTGAGCATGAAAAAGTTTAGGGCTTAAAATTTGGGCAAATTGATTTTGAGCATGATTTTGTGAAATTGGATGAATGAATATGCTTAAATGTGTTTGAATTGAAGTTTGATTGGATCAATTTCATGAAAATTGATTTGGAATGATTTTCCCCAAATATTTGGGCTTGACCGAATACTTATGCCCTATTTAGTCTTGTGATTTTTGATTTTGATTCATTGGATGAGTTAGAATCGATTAAGATGTTGATTTAATATCGATTGTGGGATTAATTGGATTGAAACCAAATTAGATATAAAATCCCCTCCTTGGCCGAGACTTTGAGAAGCGTGTTGGGTTTGATTTTAATTAAATTGTGTCGGACATGATTTAATGTAAACGAGCATGATTAATTGTGAAGATTGATGTTTTAGAAATGTTAATTTGGGTAATTAATCATGTGATGCACTTTGGTAATTAAATTGGGAAAATTGGATTTTTTGAAATTTAATTATTTGGGCTAATTTTGGAAATTGGGCTTTAATGTTGTAATTGGGTTTGTTGGGCTTTGTTGTACAAAGTTGGGTTTAGGCAAAATTGGTTGGATCCAATTAGGCCCAAAACCGCCACCATAAAGCCCAAATGCGACTTAATGGACCTTAAAGTTTAATTGGGCCTAATGGGCCAAAATTAATTTATGGGCTTATGGGGTAACTCCCGGATTGGACTTTGGTTTTCGGTTTGACCCGAGTTGACCAAAAGTCCACGCCTCGAGAAATTAATTAAAAGCCCATTGGACTTTAATTAAATTGACGTTGGACGTTAATCAGGCTTTGAGACCCGTTGCGATTAAATTTGGAATTTAAGTCGTAAAAGTTCATTATTAAAGTGTAATATTTAATTTGGAATTAAATAAGCGAATTAGAATTGAATGCATATTAAATTAGATTTAATGTTGTAGTTTAATTTAATTCGAGAATTCGTACTTTAAGTACTTATTCGCAAAGATGAGTTTGACTCGCACAAAATGAAATCGTTGTTTGAACATTGGATGATCACTAATTATCAGATTAATTAATTTGATTAGATTGATTGATAACATACTTGTGTGAATACATGGTTGCGATGCATGAATAATGTATATCAGATGGATATTAGATGGGTGGGACAATTTTAGAAATTGTTGTAATCAATTTGATTTATTAATTGAACCTGCGTGTCCAGCCTTATTACCTCTCATTTCTTTGTATTCTCTTCTCACCTATTCCCCTCAATGTAAATGAGGTTTCTTTAGAAGTGTAGTGTAACGAGTAGAATTGATACTTGTGCTAGCGGGAGAGAGAAAGTGAGAGATTTGATCTAGGATCAATGTGTAAAGTATCCATCTGCATATCATTATTATTTTTCATATGCGCTTTATTATGTATTTAGAATGCATGTTTAAGGGTGTATGATGATGAGACCTTAACAAAGATAATAAATTGGTTGTCAATTTGCACGCGAAAAACCCTCAAACAATATTAAGCGTTTTTCCTTCCATTGAGTGATTCTTACTCAAGATCTAAGACGGAATTGGTTTGTTGGCCAAAGTCAAGGCCTTTGTCTGTCGAGGATGTGTTTGAATCACGAAGGCTTTGTTCCATATCAGTGTCTTGTCCAAGTCGTGGTTTGTTGGCCAAATTCAAGACCACTTCTTGTCCATCGACATTGATTACGAAGCTTTCCATGGTCAATGGGTCGCGCTTGACTGGGATCACTAAGTTTGTTGTGCCAAAGCCAAGGCTTAGTTGATTCAGAGGAAAAAGGTTAGGTAATACATTGGATGTATTGGCATATATAAGATATATGTTTCGGACTTGGATGTCCCCTACCGGATCTAAGAATTGGATTGGATCCAATCGATCTTAGAGATCTACCTAGTTAATTATCATACAATTTGTTGGCCAAAGTCAATATTATGTGATATTTAAAGGGATCCTAGCCCACTAGGAAACGGTTTCCCGAGTACTCAACAGAGGGTTAGAGGCTCGCCGAAAAATAGTGGGAGGCAAGAATTGAATTTGAAATATTCGTTCAATTACTCGCCATACGCGCTCAAATATCATTCGTCAAATCCATTAAATGTTAGTTGGACTAATATTTAAATTGTTGTTTTAATAATAGTTGGACTATATTCAAACAATTCGTTTATATTAGATTATATAATTGGATTATAATAAAAATATATTTGATTTAATAAAGTATAGTTGATTAAAATAGTTGGACTATAATAATCATTATATTTAAATAGTACCTTAATCGTTGATTAAATAGTTGGACTATTAAAATCAATTGAAAATTGAAAGATTGACGTTTAAATCATAATCCTAGGGAAAATGTATTTAAATGGTTTATTTTTCAAATTGAGAATTAATTTCAGGATGGTCCTGGAAAAACTGATAAATTATTTTATTTGATAAAATAATATATTAGGCCTAAGCTCGGAGTTAAGCAAAAGGTAGAGCATAATCTTTGGAAGATTTATGTGATGACAACTTAAGTGCTTAATCCATTATACTTACCGTAGTAGACTCCTTAATTTCTGAATCTGAACTAAGGATTAGATCCTTAAAGTATGATGACGAAATTGAAGGATCTTCATAAATCTATGTTTAGATTTTAGAAGTACTAAATTGCAATTATAATTCTTGGAGAATTAATGACTATTCTCAAGGAGACAAAGTCAAACTTTGCAATTAGGCAAGTAGCGCAAGGCGCACCTTGGCTTGGCTAAAGGCTTCTGGAATATGGAAAAGGGCAAAGGCAAAATCATTATAATCTTTTGGAAAGATAAAAGGACATATCCCATGAAGGAATTGAAGACGAGCAAGGCTCTGAATTCAAATATGTTTGTCAACATTATGTTCACTACTAGTTTTGAAATTGGATTTTAAATACTTAGTGTGATACATAAATATATATTGATGTTCAGAATCTGTTTTGAACAGGATACTGACTTCAATCGAGATTAATTTGCGAATTGGAAACGGGACGAAAGTCGTTGTTTTAACCGTAGATACCTAAGTTTAGGAACTACCCTCGGGTGTGTACCTAAATTAGGAAACTGTTATAATGTAACTAGTTTGACTAGATACGTTATCTTTATATCAGTGTTTAACCCGCTGCGGGTGAACCTTTATATTTTAGAACACTAAAGTGTTTTATTATATAAAGATGATATTGAGATAAACACATTAGATGTGAATAACAAAATTTATATTTTGAATATAAATAAATCTCAAATATATATATGACAAATACATAGCTCAACTGATTTGATCAGAAGAAACTAATTGTGGCATAGTTTTCAGGGACACTATTAAACAAGACTCATATATCCACACTTTTGAAGAGTGGGTACTAGGACTGATTTGATCGATTCAAATAAAGTCTACGAATCTAGTTTATTGGGCAAAGTGCCTGAAAAACTATTTACTTGGTAAAAGTGCAAATGCCACCGATCTGTTAGCCCTAATTCATATTGAAGCAAGTGGGCCCATGTCTAGCTAGGCTAGATGAGGATATGAATATTTCGTGGCCTATACGGATGTGGCATCGCGTAATGGTTATGTGTTTCTTTTGAAGAACACAAATCGGAAACTTTTAAGTTTCGACACGAAATAGACAAACATATCGGCTATAGTATTATACCATCACGGTAAGACCGTAATGGAAAATACCTAAGCAATAAATTTCTCATATACTTGAAAGAGTATAGTATTCTTTCAAAGAGGACTCCTCACGGAACACGTCATTTTGACGGTGTGTCCGAATAGAGTAACCGAATTTTGTTGGACATGATAAGGTTAATCATGAGTCGCTCTGAGCTACCATTTCCTTCAACGGATAATCATTAACAGTGCAGAACTTATTTAGAATAAGGTTCCATTAAAATTTATTTGACAGATTTCATATTAGATATGAACAGGAAAGAAACCAGGTTTCTCATTCCTGGAGATTTGGGTATGCTAGGCATATGCTTGGATGATACCAAACTAGAACCCAAATTGGACAAGTGCCAAATTGTAAGTTATCCTGGGGATACCAAAGTATTGTACTTATACAACTCACGAGAGAACAATTAGATTGTTGCTCACCATGCGGTTTTCCTAAGAGGAATACCGATATGCAGTGGTAAGTGGGAGAGAGTCAGAAAACAACCTGAGGTATGGGTTTCTGATCTCACCTCATAAAGATGTCAATCTTATTGAGGTATACCAACTTACTACGTACGAGGAAGTGATACAAGGTATCGACTCCCTAATTATGACAAAGTGTCATGATATCCGAAATGGATTCCATGTATATCAACAAGTTTGGATACTAAATGATGTACCGCAAGGCATTGAGCCTATTTGTACTTTATAAGTCTTCAAGGAAGACATACATGGATGGCAACATACCAACGTGTAAAGCTAGGCTTTTACGGAAAGGTATCGTTATCAACATTATGTTGATTTTGATTTAACCTTTTACCTGTTGCCATGGTGAATCCATTTGGATAATGCTTGCTAATGCTGTATCTTTCATGGATGAAATATGACAGCTTAACGGGAAAATCACTTTCCTGAAAAGGAAACCTTTTTGGAGGATGTTTACAACATCCTGTCGGTTTTGTCGTACCAAAATTAGCAAACAACATTTGCAGGTTATACGATCCATGTTTGGATTGAAGCAAACATATGTTCGTAGAATTATCATTTTGATGTAATCATAATGGTGTATGATTTAATTCAAAACGAAATGATTCTTGTGTATATAAGGAGGTTAGTGGGAGCGCACTGACAGTGGCTGTCCTATAAATAATGATTATGTGTCATTTCTTGGAAATGATTTTCCCATAAAATACTATCGGCGAAAGCTTGGCTTTCGAGAAAACTCTCCGAGAAATCGTACATTGAAAAATATACGTAACCTGGTGTCTCATACGCTTTTAGCATATGATTCACAAACAGGCCAATCCAAGTGATAGTCACTGGATTCTGGAGAATGAGAACTTGAAGTGACTGGGATCACTGTAGTAAGTTTCCTAAACTGATAAAGACGACTGAAAGTCGCAAGCGGTACTATATAGTTTGAATAACGGTACAGTGAGCTGGAAACCTTCCAAGCAAGATACTGTTACTGAATAAACAACAAATACGGATCATTGCTGCAGCGGAGGCAGCAATAGAAGCCTTCTGGGGTCGTAAAAAAAATCTAATTAGATTATATATAGTTCTCTTAAAAGCTGAGCTAGGCTTCAGCACATGCTAAAGAATTAATGGTCTCATCAGCAATCCGGATAAATACTCTGGTAATCATCTGATTCGTTCGGATCATACATCGTGGCGATGTGATGATCGTATAAATCGCATCAGACGATAATCATGAAAATCCGCTGACGAAAACATTTCTCAGCAATTTGAGCAAACCATACATAGTTCGGGTGTTAGACACTCGAGTGACTGGCTATAGGCCAAGTGGGAGATTGTTGGACAATTATGACCCATAGTGTCACTATTTGTACAGATCATGGTGTTGTTGTACAAATTAACTATGTGAAAAAGGAGATTGCACTCTTATCATTTGTGATTAGATCACTTTGATATATAAATGATGAGAGGTCCTTATGATTAGTGCCTGGATTGAGAATGATATGAGACAGTATCAATCCACGAAGGCAGAATCATTAAGTATCCATAGTCAGAGCATTGTCGAGATTGGACATCGATAAATGCGTAAAAGACTAGTATTACACTTGTGCGCGTTGTGAGGGCACAACGACATAGTTCTCGTATATTTAGGTATAGGATACTCATGCAAGTGTAATAGGAGGTTGTGTTTCTCCGATGGTACGGGAAACAGCTTCGCTCTGGATTGACCCCCTCAGAATTCCATTGGTAGTATGACTATGTGTCTATGGAAGTCCGAAATCAGGGTAGGTGTATTTGGTCTTAACCTGAGACTTGCACCGCTAATGCATACGACAATCTATATACTTTGGTTGAGGTCATCCAGGGCTTTAACCGGTACCTGTGTACGCCAATTCTGGGTATATCGAGAATCGTAGTGTGTTGGGTGTGATGTCAAGATGGAAGTGTCACTCCAGTCATATGGAGATGATGGTCACGTAGGATACAGGACTGGTTCTCTTGAATGCTGTAGCTATCGGGATAAAATGACAAGTTCATGTTTATCCGATTATAGAGACTAGTCGCTAAACATCCGATATGTGCTTCGTACGGGGCAGACACATTTCTAGCCCCAGGCCTAGCACGTGATCATTCGATACTGGACAGAAATACGCAATACTACGGTATACTACGCTTGATATAGATTCTTTATTCCTGTAAGGATATTTCCGGAGAATTGGGTAGGCATGGCGCTTTGCTAGAGGCCAACCTTGTCTTGTAAATCGGTATAAACGTAGTACTTGGTACTTACGTGTTCGGATTGTCCAACGACCGATTTGACTGCAAACATATCCGGGGATCTCATAGGTCGATTCCCAAAGATTCACCGATGACGTATAACTCGCACTCTAAATTAATCTGGGATTAATTAGAAGAGAGAGAAAATTAATCTGGGTTTAATTGTGGAGATATTTTATCTGGGATAAAATATCAATTAAAGAGAGATAACGATTAATTTGGAATTAATCGATAAATTAATATATCTGATATATTAAACGAAATTGGATTTTGACACGGAATTAAAATTAGATTTTAATTCGGGCGAACGAATTAATTTAGAATTAATTCGTTAGCGACGTGAATAGTGACTTCGCTAGGCGTAATCATTTAATTACGACGCGATGGAAAATTCGTTAATTTAGAATTAGCGAACCCGAGCCCGAGATTATTTGCGAGCGCATTCGCATTTCAAATCCGAGTGCGGCACGTCAAATCAAGCGTCAAATCGCTAGTCGCATCAAGCGTCAAATCACAAGTCACTTTAAGTGATGTAACATGACAAGTTGATGGATTGAGTGATGTGGGTGGTTGGAGGCTTTAAATGGTTTGACTTTTTAAAGCCAAATTCACATGAAATGCATGTGAAATTCAAATGAGTGTATATAATACACAAATTTGGAACCAACCAAAAACAATCTCTCTCATTTCTTCTCTTTCTTGCTCACGCCCTTGGAGGCAAAATGCTCACTGCATTTTCATCAAAATGTCGTGAGATAGGGAGGCTTGGAGTGGGATTTTGTGGCAAAATCTCAAGTGCTAGCACACTTACGAGACATGCGAAGGTGATAGGGAAGCTCACCCATGAGCCGGGAACCGTTCGACGAAGCTTAGAGCTTGACGAAGGACCAAAAACGAAGTCAAAATAGTGAGCACAAAAACTGCAGTTCACGCCAACCAGTGAGCAGATTTAGGAGTTCCGTTGCTTGCCGCGTCGCTCAACCGATCGATGTAAGTATTCCGCAACTTCGTCGATGTGTATTCGCAATGTTTTCATGCTTATTATCGATCCTAGACCTTAATAGAAACCAACAGGACCTCGCATGCTCGGTTGGACGTATTCCACGTCCAACCAAGCATGTCGTGTCCGAGCTAACAAAACGAATATTAAAGAGATGGCCCTCAGGTCTTACCTTTTAAATTGCTCCTCGGAAGTGCGTTACGTCGTCGCCGGAAGGGTTAATGCTCCGTAACTTTTCTGGTTTTGTGGTTCAATATTTTCCTTCGTTGTTTCACTATTTTCACTGCTGTTTTCTCTTTTTTCTTTATTATTTTTTGTTGCTGTTTGCGTGTCTGTTTCGGTTACTGCTTCGGGGTTATTGTTGGCGCTAAAGGCTAAAGTTTTAGGGTGATTTTGGGACTGGATTTTGGGACTGATTTTGGGGACTGTTTTGGGGTTATTTTCGTATATTTTGTGTCGATAAGAGTGCTGTTTGTGTGAGTCGGTTTGGCTTATTTTGTGTCTTTGTTGTTCACGTGGCTGGCTTGTTTGTGTTTGTTGAGTGAGTGGACTGTCTTTTGTGCGAGTGGGCTAATGCTGTTAGTGGCTTGTTGAGTGTTTGTGTGGCGTGAGGGAGAGCTAGAAGAGAGTATTTATGGTTTATTTTTTTGGTGAGTGGTGATTGCCTAGGGAGAGGCGTAAAATGTTTTTGTGTCTCTTTTTATAATAGCATGCTAGGGTTTTTAGTTAAGGAAGGAAATCATGCAAATATGAGAGGTGTTTAATTAGTTTATTAAAGGAAATGATATTTGTATTTTTGGTGGGGAATATCTTTAATTTGAGATGTGATTGGATTTGATTTGTTTGGATTTTAACATGTGTTTAATGTGTTGAATATTTTTTGATGGGATTTGGTGGGCTTGGCTATTTGGTGGGCTTGGGCGTGTGGCTTGTGGTAATTTTGGGTTGAGGCTAAAAGTAAAACAGAAATACCAATATTCGTTCGAACGCGTTTCCAGACGCTACACGAACGCCTACAATCTGTTCGCCGTTTGAACATGCTTCCGAACGCTGGAAGAACGCGCATGAAGTGAACATATGAATTAAATCTGACGACGTACTTTATTCCCTTCCGATGTTCATTTCTCGCAACTTCCGTAACTTATCGGGTAGTGCCTCCCAACGAGGCTCATCATCGGGCTTTTATGCAAAAATACGAGTGTCTACACTGATGTACTTTTATCTGATGCTTTGAGTAGTTTATCTATGTTAGACTCATAAGCACTTGATTATAGGTTCTTAGCAGTGAAAGCCTGAGTAGTTAGAAATGTGACTAGTTGAAGAAATTGCATGTCGATGAATGACCGTTTTCTTAGATGTCTATCTGATTTGCTTGTGTTATGATGTGTGGTATGATTAAAAAAAGTCTCTAAAGAAATAAAATAAACCACCTATAACCGATAAGCGTGAAGCTACCCATGGGCGAGTATTATGACCACCATGAGGAGAAATGCTATCTTAAAGGGTAGGTGTGTTGAGAAAAGAAAATAAAAAAAGAAGAAAATAAAAAAATTCAAAAAGAAAAGCAAAAAAAAAAAGGAGACAAGAAAAGAAAAAGAAAAATCATACCATATTGTGCACAGAAAAGCAATTACAGAGCTTAATTGAGATATCTAGGTTGGTTTGACCCATCGATCCCAATTTTTAAACGAAATTATTGAGTTGGCTTACCTAGGAACAAAGCTGTGAATGAACCTTTACACCCACACACTATGAGTCTGGCTTAGATGATTTATTCAAGGTCTTGGATTTGAGTTACGTTGAGTACTTTGAAGGTTCTCTCGTTTCATTACTAGGCATTCTTTGAGGACAAAAATTATGTGAAACTATTGAGACTATTTTATTTTATTTTTGCATGATTGTGTGTTTTGAATGACGTTTGTGGGTGTCGTCATTGTAAGCTCTCACGAGACTATAACTCGTCCACTAGGGACACCTAGGGGTTTAAAGGCTTGTTGCATACGTTAAATGCAATCGTGATCCCTACGAAAGTGGCTTAGATAGTTTTACTTATTTATTTAGCTTTTATTTTATTTTATTTTTGTGCTTGAATTGCTAGGGACTAGCAATAAGCTGGTTGGAGGTTGTGATAAGTGCATGGAAATATACTTTGAAACATTACTTATTCAGATTTTTTGTTAAGTATTTAGTTATATATTTTATATATTATTATATAATTTTTATTATTATATGAATTTAGAAAATATTTATTATTTAAGCTAATTTAGTGATTTTTATTATTTGGAGGAATTAGAAGCTTTGACCAAATTAAAAGCATTAACGAAGATATTGAAAGAAAAGGAGAGAGGTGGGGCCGCATACTTTTGACCACAAAAGAAAAAGAAAACAAAGAAGAATAAAGCATCACGTAACCCGGAGAGAGAGGAGATTTTGTTGCTTGTTTTTCTTTCAAGGTGGGGCCATGCAACTTGAATGCATTAAAAAATCATTCAACGTGAATATTAATTTACGGCTTCAGCTTGTATTATTGGAGGCAGTTGGCGCATAATATACAAAATCAAGAGAGAGGCGTGGAAGAAATTGCTCACGTGGGCCAAATCATATTAGGTTTCAAAAAATTGATTATTATTTAAGCACAAAGGCTGCGCAAAAACAAGAAATATAGAGGGCAGAACCGAGAGCTCTCATGCGTGAAAGAGAAAGAAAAAGGGCTGTGGTGCCGAGAGTCAGGGAGATAAGAAATCAGAGCGCAAGGCCGGGACACGAAGCAGCGATAATTCAGAACGATATGTCTCTCCAATTTCAAGCTATCTTTATTTCTTTTATGGAGAACTAATCTCCTAGGCAAAGTTAGGGATGAATTCTTGCACTTGAATTTCTATTTGTAAAGTTTTATCGCAAAATCGTCAAATCAATCAATCAAGAATGCACGATTTTTACCGTGGTTCGCCGGAAAGATTCCCGACTACATCCACGTTGAACTCCGGAATAGGGAGCTCGCTGCACTAAGCAATTTCAAGATTACACACGGAATCTTGAATCCGTTTACAAATTGTAATTCCCCAAATCTCACAAAGAACCCTAATCTCTAAAAGTGACAATCTCTCAAACTCCAATTGAAGATTACACTAACTTGGACTTAGGGAATAGGCTTAACACTTAGCCAATTATTAAGGGAATACAAATAATGAAAACTCTCCTCTTAATACTCAACCTAAGTGCCCTTTATATAGGATGAGCAAATACATGTAATTGGGACAACGGCAAGGATTGCGCCACGTGTCCCTTATCCAACGGATGACAAGGCTTCACATTTTACAATCTCCACCTTGAAGCCAGAACACACTAATCACTCCTAACCATATACAAGGACACACTAAGGTCAAAAATAGCACAGCAAACTCACCTACTCACATCACCGCTCATGTCGGCTGCAAGGTCAGCCAACCCCCACCTGCAACAGCTTCATGCAGTGGAAGAGTTTGGTTGCAGCCACAATCTTTGTCCCCATGTCCGATGGGTTATCTTCTGTTGGAACCTTCTTAATCTCAATCTTACCGCTTGAGATAACTTCCCGCACAAAATGATACTCCGCTTCGGTAGTTGACTTTCTTGAGTCTCTGACACCTGCAAAATCAGAATCAACATACCCTACCAAATCTAAAGCGTTAGATTTGTTAAAACATAAGTCATAATCAACAGCAGTATTCAAGTATCTTAACAACCATTGTAAAGCACCCCAGTGTGCTCCACCTGGATTAGACATAAACCTACTCAACAAAGATACAGCATATGACAAGTCAGGTCTAGTACTAATCATGACATACATCACAGAACCAATAGCATTAGCACAAGGTACATTTTCTATTTTAATCACCTCAGGTCTAGTACTAAGAGAAGACATCTCCTCTTTTATAGCCGCTTCCCATTCAAGTTTATGGGTAGACTTTAATGCCTCTCCTAAGCTAGCAGACTCAATCTCATTAATTTCATGACTTGCTATTAATGCACAAAAATACAAATCATTAGTTGAGTAATCATACCTGGTAGGAGGCCTTACCTGCCTCCTACTTCTGTCTCTCGCTAGCTGGTAGTTGGCCAATGTGTCTTGAGGTGTTTCATCATGCTGCTCAGTTAGATCCACTTGATCTACTGTGTCCTCTTCAACTTGTTCTTGTATCTCTGCTACTTCATTTTTGTTTTCCTCCTGGATATTTCTCCTGGGCTGAGAGTCCTCAGATGTCTCCGAACCTGACATGTCACCAACTTGCTCATCGGTCCTTGATGTCCCTGGCTCCACCTGCATCTGAGCTCCACCCCCATGAGTCTGGACCTTTGCTGGTCCCCACAAATCACAATGAAGATACTCCAGACTCGCCTTTGACAAGTGGATTCCAGTTGGGAAGCTCTGTCTGTGCTGTTTGCCCAACACACAGATCTCACAAAACTCAAGTGGCTTCAACTGGTCCTTTCCAAATTGTCCCTGCTTGCTGAGTACCTGCATTCCTTTCTGGCCTATATGGCCAAGTCTCAAGTGCCATATATTAGTCATATCAACATTAGAAGTTAAAGCAGAAATGAGTTTATCCGAGAATACATGTTGGCCATTTAGAACATACACTCCATTTCTCTTAATACCAGTTAGGATTAGTTTATTACCCTTAGATATGTGCATGTTTCCTTTATGTGCTTTATATGTGAAACCTAATTCATCTAATGTTCCTAGTGATATCAGGTTCCGTTTCAAGTCAGGTACATATCTAACGTCAGTAAGAATCCTAACTTTACCATCATGAAGTTTAAGAGTTATGTCCCCAACCCCCTGTATCCTACAAGTATTGTCATTACCCATATACACAGTCCCTTGGTCAGAATTTCTAAAGTTGACAAACCAGTCCCTATACGGACTCATGTGGAAGGAACACCCAGAGTCCAGAATCCATTCTCTACTAATGTGATCCCTACACACCGTCAATGCCTCAGATAGGCACATCGACTCCTTTTCGGCAGCCACAGTGGCGCTGCCTTCATTTTCCTGTTCCCTCAGGAACTTATAACAATTCATTTTAAGGTGTCCCATCTTTCCACAATGATAGCACTTCTTGTCACTATCTTTATTCTTATCCTGTTTGTTCTTTTTCTTGCCTTTAGGTTCTTGGTTACTAGTCTGATGATTATTAGGACCATTATATTTCCTTTCATTTTTACCTTTCACGAATAAGTTCGCTCCTCCTCTCCTACTGGTTCTAAGTTCTAGCTCTCTAGCCCTTATACCAGATATCACCAAGTCTAGCCTAGGTACAACTCCTGTGTACTGTAGAGAATTCTTAACGACACTATATTCTTCAGGTAATGCATTTAAAAGGATCATAGCTTCGCTAGAGTCTCCTAGGGCTTGGTCAGTTCCTTTAAGGATTTGAGTCATTTTCGTGAATTCGTCCAAATTATCATCAATCGACTTACTAGTATCCATCTTGTAATTAAACAAATTTCCTTTTAAGAACACTAAATTTGGTGCAGAAATAACAGAATATAAAGATTCGAGTTTACCCCAGAGTTGAATGGCAGTGTCCATTCCATCAACCTTCCTGATGACCGAATCTCCAAGGTGAAGGAAAATCAGGTTGTAAGCCTCTTCCAGGATTTCCTCCTTCGCTTCCTTTTCCATCTTTGGCCACTTTTCTGGATCCGGTTCCAGTGCCAAAGCCACCTTGTGGTGAGAAAGCAGGACTTTCATTTTCTTCTTCCAAGTAGTGAAATCCCCTTTCCCGTCAAAGATGCCTATGTCGAGTCTAACTGTCGACATTATACTTCCTTTTACAGTAATCACCCGATGATAATTCCGCAATCACTCTCGGCAATTACTCCCCAATACAGCCCAAACACTATTCGAACAGAAACTTAATTTCCCAAATTTGGCAACACTGACCTTGGTCAGTAACTCGGCAGACCAAAGGTTTAATTTCCCACAATGACTCTCGGCAACTTAGTGGTTAAATCACCCAGACTCTTAAGCCTTCTATACACAATCTTTCAATTTTTGCCTTCCTGTTAACTCACCCAAACCAGACAGCAACCACAATATTTTGAACAATCAACCAGCACTCGGCAACACAGATGTTCCAATTACCAACACTGAGCATTGAGCAGCCAACAACAATTCAGCAGTGACTCTCGGCAGTTGCTCACCCAATCTGCCCAAATACAATTCGGCAATTCACAACCAATCTGCCCAAGATGCAGCTCACGCAAATGACAACAGAGAACACACCCTAATGCCCTAACCACAGTCGTCTTCACCCGAATAATGGACTGAGTCTTGGGTCTTCTTTCTTCAATCAACAGATCAATCTTTCTTGCTCTGCGTCTGTTGGTCGTCGTCTTCACTGTGCTCTTGGCCGAGCAATTGAATTTTTCTTTGATTCTTGATTACAATCGACAAACACCCTAACAGCTCCTAGGGTTTTGATTTGGCCACAGATCAGATCTTGTTCTTCAATTGACCAATCTTTAGGGTTTTCGTTTCTTTGAATCTTGTTGCCTTTTTGCCTCCTGTGTTGGCTGTGGTCTTAACAAAAAGGTTTTCAATCTTGATGCCCTGCGTCTGTCCTTGCCGTGTCTTCAATTTTCCAGAAGACGTTGATCCGTTTTGGGTTTCTTTCCTTTCACCGAATAAAGAAGATGGATCTTGGGCTTCCACAGATCTCTTCTTCTTGTTTTTGGGCCGAGCCTTTCAATTCACAAACAATTTGGAAGATCTGTTTTTGCCGAATCGAGGACGAGTTTGTGGGCTGATCTTCCTCACTTGCTATTCTGCCCACTGATCTTAATGGGCTCTGATACCAATTGTAAAGTTTTATCGCAAAATCGTCAAATCAATCAATCAAGAATGCACGATTTTTACCGTGGTTCGCCGGAAAGATTCCCGACTACATCCACGTTGAACTCCGGAATAGGGAGCTCGCTGCACTAAGCAATTTCAAGATTACACACGGAATCTTGAATCCGTTTACAAATTGTAATTCCCCAAATCTCACAAAGAACCCTAATCTCTAAAAGTGACAATCTCTCAAACTCCAATTGAAGATTACACTAACTTGGACTTAGGGAATAGGCTTAACACTTAGCCAATTATTAAGGGAATACAAATAATGAAAACTCTCCTCTTAATACTCAACCTAAGTGCCCTTTATATAGGATGAGCAAATACATGTAATTGGGACAACGGCAAGGATTGCGCCACGTGTCCCTTATCCAACGGATGACAAGGCTTCACATTTTACACTATTATTTGTGTTTTTTATTTCCTAAGTACCTTTTATCGTTTAATAAAATTAATGTTTGTTATTCTTTATTATCTTTCGAATTATTAGCCCAGAAATTGTGATTTGTCAAATCTCATATAGATCCAGTCATGCTTCTTCTATGTGTGGTTTGCGAGCTCAGTTGTGACCGGTAAAAAATATTTTGCGTGTTGATCTTCTGCTGCAGTATTGCCTGAGGGTATATTGTCGACGTTAGATAACTCGTAACAATGACTTTTGTGTGCTGTTAACATAGAGAAAATAATCATTAATTACCTTAGAATTTGAATATGTATATAATTGAATATCTTCCGGTTGATGGTTTGGGATGTGAAACCTTCAACTATGTAATAAAAGGAATCAATAACTAAATATAGGAGTTTGATGCAAAAAGAATTTCCGATGCTTTGTCATATCTATCAGCTGTTACCTTTTATTATCTTTCCATTATTTTATTTATCTTTACTTTAATTACCAGTTCTATCGTTTCGTTTAATTAAATTACCGTTAACGTTTATGTTTAAGTAAATTAGTTCATGTAACCATCTCTCTGAGGAATCGACACCCCAACTATACTGCGATAACCGCAAGTTATTTTTGGGCGTAATCAACCGTGTTCCCATTTATATATTTATGCTGGATGAGTTGGTGAGAAACCTTGAAAGTTGTGTGTTACCTCCCCTTGATTTCAATCCACTATGAATATTTGTTAATAATTTATTCTATTTTCGTTTGACAGTCACGAGAACATGAGGTCCTCAGAGGAATAGATTGTAATTTCACACATCCTTGACTAGCGAATATTGTAACTAATTCATAAGCTTTAGGTTCTGTTAACTTAGTAGATACAAAACTGTGATGGATTATATCCCCAAATTGAAGCATGCATACTTGGTTGTTGGTCTATAACTATTTCATTGATTATAAAATATACATTTAACATTGAAGGTGTTTTTTTTTTTTTAACAACTCTCTCCTCTACGGAGTCATTTGTCCGTTTTGGATAATCTCGTGTTATTTTCACGATTTTATCCCATAAAAAACCTCTCCCACATGGAAATGATTGTGGACAAATATATCTTTAATGAGACTTGAACCATGAACTTCCAAATCCACCATCGTACTTTCAAAACAAATTGACCTAATAATAGTTTTGTTAAATCCAAGTAAACATGTTTTACTGGAAAGTTCCATCTAAGGCAAACGAAGGTACCATAGCAGAATGGAGTAGTCAACAATGAAAAATAAATTCCATACAGAAACTATTTTATCAAGAACCTTCAAACCAGATAACACATCAAGTACAAAATTATTACAGCCTGACACATGTAAACAAAATACATATACGGTCTAATTCCGGCGGCGGCATCTAGAGATAACATCCATAGGATCCTTAAGCTTCTTAAGTTTATAAGATGCTACAAATGGAATCACATATACTAACACAGTGGCAAGATACAATAAAGCTGTAAATGCAGTAGTTGCCCATGGGTACCATGAACGGTCAGCCGATGGCCAGGTGGCAGTAAGTGCAGAAGAATGGGCTAATGTTAGAAAATTTGTTGCTAGGGCAAGTATTTGAAAATAAGGAACTCCAATGATGTTTAAAAGAATTGTGACCACAGATGCATAAAATGCCAAGGAATTAGTAATAGAAAAATAAAATAAAGAAAATCTAGAAATAGACCCCAGGATCATCTTCCCTGCTTCCAGTTTGCCTTGACAATTATTAACGTCTGGTTAGTATTCACAATGCTGCTTTTCGTGGGTTTGCTGTTTTCTTGCCAATAACCAGCGGGAGGACTGAGCACAGCTTGGTAGGTAGCTGCGGCAATCAAAACAGCAACCACAAGTACGAAATTGCGGATATCAGTATCAGATTTATCCTGCCATTTGAGGAAGGAACCGAGGAATTTTCTCTGTCTTTTAATGAAGGATAATTCCCGACTGTAATCTGTAATTGTAGTAGTGGAAGAATCAAGTTCAGAAGCTTTTTTAGCTCCAGCATGACTAAGGATTTTTCCTATTTTACTGTCCAACGAATTGCGTCGATTATTGTAGATGTCCATGTCCTGTCTATGAAAATAAAGATAATTACAACAGAAAAGCAAATCAAAGCAATAATTAAGGTAACGGAATTGTGTACGCAATACGCCACTCGTTTGGTATATAAATCCATTAGGATGCGTCTCAAGATTTCATTCATTACTCAGTCTTTGCTAATGAATTGTTTCTCTTCTTTGATTGCCAAACACAATTCCTTCTGTCTTAAAATGCTCCATTTGTGCCTTTCCCTACATAAATAACACACAAAATTAAAAAGTTCACACAAAACAAATTACAACAAATTGCATGGGTTGCCTCCCTGCTAACGCTAAATTTTTCGTCTTCAGCCAGACGTGAATGAAATTCATCTGTTAAGGAGGTTTCAATGTCGTTTTGGATGTCCGATTACAGACAATTCCGTGAGCGTTGCTTTTGAAGGGTCTCTTCCAACGGTAAAGTGGCAAAAATATTTTGTCTCATTCAATGCTCGTGCCACTTTTTTGACTTTTGTTGCTCCAGTGGTACCTGAAAAGAAAGAAAGAAAATCAGGAGGTCTCGTATGGTGCTTGACTTGAACTGGAGGTTCCATTCTGTCAAGTTTCTGGTTGATATATTTGATTTGTACTCCCCAAAACAGCGATGTTTTTCCTGAATGCTCTGGATCTTTATTAAGGTCAGACATTTGCTCCTTCATTTGCTCTTCTTTTTGCTCCACCTTTTCTTCACAGATGTATTTGAAAATTTCCATATTCAGCTTTTCATCTGTTATCTGTGAAATACATGCATCAAAATTTTCAACCTGAGGATGAAAAGAAATGTCAGATTTTAGGTCTTCATTCTCTAATCTGGGTGAAATAATTGGCTCAGGTAGATCTTCTTCAAACATTTGTGCAAAGCATTCTCCAAGATCTTCATTTTGAGGCTTGAAAGTTTGATCCTCCGTTGTTGGTGCAGTTGGTATAAATGGATCAGCTTCCTCCTCGTCAGAGTCGGAATAATAAAAATCAAATCGAGACTTTGTCGGTTCGGGTTCCTGAACTGATACCTCTGATTCTTGATACTGCTCAGCCTGATCCTCTGTTATGATGTCATGATGAATCTGAGGATATTCGAAGGCTTCTTCAGTATTGTTTGAATTTGCTCCGTGAGATATTTGATTCAGGTTATCTGTTAATTGTCCAATTTGATCTGTCATCCTCTGTATAGACACCGTTTGACTCTGAATTTGAGCATCAAATCGAGCTGTCTGTTCTTTGTGAAAGTACCTACAAGCAATAGCGACAAGAAATCTCTATACCCAAGAGGGGGGGTGAATTGGGTTATCGCTATAAATGCGGAATTATAAAATCTTTGCCGATTTTAAGCTCTTATTACCAAGTGCGAGTTTTAGGCAATTTTCTCTATTCCAATTAATAGCCTATATGCAAGTTTCTAATCAATATTATAAATGTAATCAAACTTGCAAATAAGTAAAAGTTAGGGGAAAGAGAAATACGACACCACGATTTATAGTGGTTCGGCCAAACGTGCCTACGTCCACTCCCCCAAGCCTCGCTTGAAGATTTCCACTAGAATCGAGTTTTCCGTGGTTCACTCGTAACCAAGAGTTTTCCGCCAAGGCGCACTCCAAACCTTTTACAAGATTGAGTTTTCTACGTAGGTGCACTCACAACCTTTACAAATTACCCAAACGATGGGATTTCACAAATCACAAGTGTTTTTGATAAAGAAGAATTAAAACACACTTGGGCACTCACAAATAATAAGAAGATTGTGTGAGAGCAAACCCAAGTGTTTCTAAGCTCACTAAATGTATGGAAGGTGTGTGTGTGAGCTTGGATGAGTGTTTATGAATATGAAGGTGTATGACACTCTTTGTTGCCTTAGAGAATGTGTATGAAGGTTTTCTAGATCTCTAACCTAAGGCAAAGGAGTTGGGGTTCTATTTATAACAAAATGCAAGTTTTCCCCAACTTACAGCGAGACCGGCGAGCACACCGGCGAGGGGACCGGCATACCGGTCTAGGGCTCCAACGGTAACATAACGTTCAAAAAACTAGCCGTTGGACCGGCGAGGAGACCGGCGAGGAGCTCCCTGGTTCCAGAGAGCATTATTTGCTCAGCTAAAACCGGCATGGAGACCGGCGAGCAAACCGGCATGGGGACCGGCATGGAGCTCCCTGGTTTCAGTATGTGCATGACCAGTCAAGACTGACGACACTTGGTATTTTGGCCGTAACTTTCTCTAGAAAATTCCAAATCATGATCCGTAAATTTATACATAAACTAGACACATAGATCTAGCTTCTGTAAAAAATTCAGCTCCAAAAACATTAAGATGAAATTTATGGAATTTTTCTAATGTGACGTGTATGCAGAAAACGCACATCTGAACATGTTGTACTAAAAAGGCTCTAGAAAAAGTTCTATGCATCGGAATTATGTTCCGTTTGAACCGTAGCAAACTAGAGACACATATCTATCTAACGGTATATTATTTGAAGTTTAATTCAACCGTTTGATAGTTTTTGGAAGATCATTTACCGATGCACTTGTGCATAGAAATTCATTTTTGTGCAAATAAAGTGCAAATGATTCTTTAAGCATTCTAATCCATTTTAAATGCAAGTGATGCAAAATGTATGATTCCTAAGAGCTTTAGATCACTTGAGTAAACTCACTTACAATAAAATTTAGCTCTTAATCATTATCTTCGATTTGCCGCTAGTCTTCATATTCTCGCTCTTCACACCCTATATGCTTCGACACTTTTTGTAATGCTTCGTGTTTGTACGTCGAAGTCTTCATTCACGTTGACGTCATCAAAATCCTTTTATGCGATCAAGTCGCCAACAATCTCCCCCTTTTTGATGATGACAACCCCTTAAAACTTGATGATACTTGTGAGCTTCTTGGAGTCCAAATTTGACAATTTTGCTCCCCCTTAATATAAGGTCTCCCTCAATGTGTGATTGTCTTCAAAATAGTTCTATCAAAACTTGACAAACACATTAGTACTATTACTCCCCCTTAAACCAAGGGTGAGGGTAAAACAAGTTTTAATCTCATTCTAATGATTTCTCCCCCTTTGACATTATCAAAAAGTGGAGAAGCAAAATTAAGTTCTAAAATGAGATACCAATAGATGTGTGCAAAAATGATAACACATTTAAAAAATAAGCACATTTGGCATTTCCCCCTTTTTGCCATAAAAAATCAAAATTCATGCATAAAATAGCATTTTTCAAAAGATAAATACTCATGAATACCATTTAAAATGTTAGATCATCTTAAGCATGATTTCTCCCCAAATTTGATACCAATCAAAAATATATCAATACATTCCATGATACCAATTAAATAATTATCAAAGTCCATGCATTTCATGATGCCGATTATATTCATATAAGATTATGCCAATTTACATGCATTTCATTTTCAACCAATTAGTTCATATGGCAAGACATATTCAATCAAGTGATCACATATATTGCATTTAACTCAATAAATTTCATGTGATACCAATTGAAATAGGAAGGGGTTTAAGTATATGATTAAGGCACTTAGTGATATCAAATGAAAATCGATACCAATAGAAGTTTGAATACTTGCCTAATCATTTTGTATGCTTCAAAACATTTATATCAATTGAAATATGCATACATACATAATTTAGAGGAAACGGTACCAATGTTTCCGTGAATACGGATTTTAACTTTACCGTTGCGATTCCTCATTTCTTGAGCCTTTGGGATCAATTTTACAATTCTCTTTAAAGATCCATTCCCAAAGCTCCCCCTACAAATTTATCAATTGCACTTTGGTACCCAAACTTTCTTGGGTCCATTGGGGTTAGTTTTGATTCCTTGAGGAATCCATGCATTCTTATTCACATTCATATACATGCATTCAAAAATTTTATGTCCCTTTTTGTTACAAGCATGGCATGTGACATTTTCATTTATTTCATTCTTAGCATGAGAATAGGATGCCTTAACAAAATAGTTCTTTAAAAATTTTCTTTTAATGTAAGGCCTATATCCTAATCCTTCTCTTTTAAATGCACATTTTTGGGATCCAATAAGCATATTAAAATTTTTATGTCCCAATGTGAATTTGCTAAGTATGTTTTGCAAATCTACAATCTTAGTATTTAATAAGACATTTTCATTCAATATAGATTCGCAATCGCATGTCTTAGAGCTAGATGGCATATTTGATATGGCATTTTCAAGTTCTAGCTTTTTAATCTTTAAACATGCATTTTCATCATTCAAGCATGCAATTTCTTTTTCATGTTTGGCCTTTAAGCATATCATATCATTATCTAAAACATGAATTTTATCCATACTAGTTGCATGTTCAATTTTAAGTGCAGCATGCTCATTTTTGACCAATTTTAATTTCTTTTTAAGCATATCACACAATTCTTTTAAGCCATTAAAAGCATCAAGTAATTCAGAATTGTGTACCTCTTCTTCTTCGCTTTCTTCTTCAATTTCAAAGCGGATATCCTCATCTGTGATAGCCATGAATGCTATTGATTTATCGTTGACTTCTACTTCTTCCTCCTCGGATGAGCTTGAATCGCTATCACTCCAAGTTGAAGTGGCTTTCATTGCCTTTTTCTTCGATTTTCCTTTCATTTTCCTCAATGGGCAATCGGTAGCTATGTGACCCGGTTTGTTGCATTCATAACAAGTAATTTTCTTGTTCTTTCCGCGGCCATTTTTCTTCTTTCTTTTCATCCGTCTTTGATTTTCCCTTTTGTTTTACGGATTGAAGAAGCTTCTTGAAGCTCTTATTTATTTGAGCCAACTCATCATCACTATCACTTTCACTTGAGCTTGACTCATCTTTTCTTCTTGCTTTTAAGGCCAAGGATTTCCTTGTCCTTTTCTCATCTTCCTCCTTTTTATCCATTTTGATCTCCATTTCATACTCAAGCAATTTGCCGACCAAATCATCCATCTTTAATGTGTTTATGTCGTTTGCTTCTTTAATGGAGGAGGTATAGCTTCTAAACTCTTTCGGGAGAGATCTCAAAATTTTCTTCACTTGATCCGATGTCCCGATGACTTTTCCCAAGGCTCCCAAATGGTTGATGATGATTGTAAACCTTGAAATCATGTGATCGATTTCTTCCCCGGATTCCATCTTGAAATTGTCCAATTCGCACATGAACCGGTTGATCTTCGATTCCTTCACTTGGCTTGTACCCTCATTGACCATTTCCAAAGACTTCCAAAAATCATAAGCATTTCCACACTCCGGAAGTTTGTTTACTTGATCCCGATCAATGGCACATAGGAGTTGGTTGAGTGCTCTAGCATTTTGTGAGGCTATTTTTACATCCTCATTATCCCATTCCAAATTTGGCTTTGGAATATCAACCCCGTTGCTATCCTTCTTTGTTGGCATATTTGCACCCCGTGTGATAATCAAATAGGATTGCGAATCATTGGCTAGGAGATAATTTAGCATTCTCATCTTCCAATAATTGTAGTCCGTTCCGGTGTAAAACGGAGGTCTAGTCGTTGAAAAACCCTCGGCAAGATTTGACGAGTTGCTTGTAGATGCCATGATCTATTCTCGGACGGTCAAGTCTTTCTTGAGAATACCTCGCTCTGATACCAACTGAAAGTACCTACAAGCAATAGCGACAAGAAATCTCTATACCCAAGAGGGGGGGTGAATTGGGTTATCGCTATAAATGCGGAATTATAAAATCTTTGCCGATTTTAAGCTCTTATTACCAAGTGCGAGTTTTAGGCAATTTTCTCTATTCCAATTAATAGCCTATATGCAAGTTTGTAATCAATATTATAAATGTAATCAAACTTGCAAATAAGTAAAAGTTAAGGGAAAGAGAAATACGACACCACGATTTATAGTGGTTCGGCCAAACGTGCCTACGTCCACTCCCCAAGCCTCGCTTGAAGATTTCCACTAGAATCGAGTTTTCCGTGGTTCACTCGTAACCAAGAGTTTTCCGCCAAGGCGCACTCCAAACCTTTTACAAGATTGAGTTTTCTACGTAGGTGCACTCACAACCTTTACAAATTACCCAAACGATGGGATTTCACAAATCACAAGTGTTTTTGATAAAGAAGAATTAAAACACACTTGGGCACTCACAAATAATAAGAAGATTGTGTGAGAGCAAACCCAAGTGTTTCTAAGCTCACTAAATGTATGGAAGGTGTGTGTGTGAGCTTGGATGAGTGTTTATGAATATGAAGGTGTATGACACTCTTTGTTTGCCTTAGAGAATGTGTATGAAGGTTTTCTAGATCTCTAACCTAAGGCAAAGGAGTTGGGGTTCTATTTATAACAAAATGCAAAGTTTTCCCCAACTTACAGCGAGACCGGCGAGCACACCGGCGAGGGGACCGGCATACCGGTCTAGGGCTCCAACGGTAACATAACGTTCAAAAAACTAGCCGTTGGACCGGCGAGCAGACCGGCGAGGAGACCGGCGAGGAGCTCCCTGGTTCCAGAGAGCATTATTTGCTCAGCTAAAACCGGCATGGAGACCGGCGAGCAAACCGGCATGGGGACCGGCATGGAGCTCCCTGGTTTCAGTATGTGCATGACCAGTCAAGACTGACGACACTTGGTATTTTGGCCGTAACTTTCTCTAGAAAATTCCAAATCATGATCCGTAAATTTATACATAAACTAGACACATAGATCTAGCTTCTGTAAAAATTCAGCTCCAAAAACATTAAGATGAAATTTATGGAATTTTTCTAATGTGACGTGTATGCAGAAAACGCACATCTGAACATGTTGTACTAAAAAGGCTCTAGAAAAAGTTCTATGCATCGGAATTATGTTCCGTTTGAACCGTAGCAAACTAGAGACACATATCTATCTAACGGTATATTATTTGAAGTTTAATTCAACCGTTTGATAGTTTTTGGAAGATCATTTACCGATGCACTTGTGCATAGAAATTCATTTTTGTGCAAATAAAGTGCAAATGATTCTTTAAGCATTCTAATCCATTTTAAATGCAAGTGATGCAAAATGTATGATTCCTAAGAGCTTTAGATCACTTTGAGTAAACTCACTTACAATAAAATTTAGCTCTTAATCATTATCTTCGATTTGCCGCTAGTCTTCATATTCTCGCTCTTCACCCTATATGCTTCGACACTTTTTGTAATGCTTCGTGTTTGTACGTCGAAGTCTTCATTCGCGTTGACGTCATCAAAATCCTTTTATGCGATCAAGTCGCCAACACTTTGAACATGTGAATCAATTGATCTTCCTCTGATGGTTCTGGTTGTTGATGAAAATCGCATATGGATGATGGATAAGATGAAAAATGTGGTTCTGTGAAATGTGATGGCTCGTCATACCATGAAGGATCTTGATAGTTCTGCCACCCTGGATGGTAGTTGTATTCGCAATAATCGCTTGGGTGGTTACCATTACATATGTCACATCTCCACATTGAGTTCTGTTGAGCAAATGTAGTATTGCTTGATTCTGGCATCCAGTGATAATTGTTGGGCTGGACAACAGGCCTCAGAAAACCGGACTGTTGCTCCCAGATTTGGGGTGTATCTTCTTGTCAAGCATGTAGTCTCTCAATCTCCCAGTAGTGTTCCATTTTTAAGTCACTTGAAATCAAAAGAAAGAAAATAAAAATTACAGATAAAAATAAAGAAAATTAGATACAAGTAAATTAGATAGCTTCAAAATTAATAACTCAAGAAATATAAGTCCCCGGCAACGGCGCCAAAAACTTGACCGGCGTAAACACACACGTATAACGCAAGCGCACGTATCGTTCAAGTAGTATAAAAATATCGATCCCACGAGGACTTAATTCCTACTATTGTTATTAATTATTGAATCTATTTATTTACAAATATCTAATTAAAGGGAGAATAGAATTGATTGATTGATTGATTTGGTTGATTGTAGATTTGCTAAATAAATAAAAAGATAAAAGAAAATACTAAGGAAAATAAAAGACACAAAGATCTAAGGTTGTGATTTCTTTTAATATCATTTAAAAGATGAAGTGGTTATCTTAAAGTTGGTAATATATTGATTTATTAACCTGAAACACTAAATTATGTGTAAGCCTCTGTCGATGGTCAGACACAAATACCTAGTATAATCCAATTGAATCATATGTCTATGTCAACCAAATTACCTAGATTCATTAAGTTCAAGTTCCAATTACGGCTACCCCCACCTGACAGGTATATTCCTATCCTGTAAGGAAATCTATTAAAGGGTTATCTATCCTCAAGGAAGATCGTGGGCTATTAAGTCTAAGGCTGAAATCTAAAATCCCTATGTCTAGTTCATTTTAGATTTACCATATCAATCTTATTGGTGATCAGACAACAAGAAGCATTAGGCTTAAGACTTAATAAATAAACCTTTATAATACCCAAACTATAATCTAACCCCTTATAAACCGGTGATAGTCAAAGTTATCACAACCCCTAAATAACTAACACATGACTAAGGCTAGTAAAAGCTTAAAAGTAAAAGACATAAAGTGAAAGCTGAAAAATAAAATAAAATAAAATTGCTAAGGTAAAAGGAATTAACTTCTACTATATACTATTTAGATTTCTCCCATAATATAATATAAGCTTTGCAAAACATTACCAACCAGCCATATAGGCGGTAACCTGATTAAGTCAATTTAAAAACAACCAGCCATAAAGGCGGAATCAAATTAACCAGCCTTATAGGCGGAATGAAAACAACCAGCCATATAGGCGGATTTAAATTAACCAACCGACCAATCTGGCGGTATCCTCATTAAGTCCAATTTAAAACTTTGAATATATTATAATTATGGGAGAATAATCTAAGAAAAAATAGCAAAAGAATTACCTTTCACCATAGTAAAAGGAAGTTACCTCATATAAATAGTAAAAACTGTAAAAAGTAAAAAGTAAATAGTTAAAACTGTAAAAGAAAGTAAAAAGTAAAAATTAAATTACTATTATTACAAAACGTAATTAAAATTATTTACAAAACTAAAAAAAACTAAAAACTAAAGAGTTTTAGAGAGAGAAACTCTCTCTTTAGAAGGAATTGAAGAGAGAGGAAGATACATCGAATTAGAAGGAATTGAAGAGAGAGGAAGATACATCGAATTCTCAAATCTCGAGCTCAATTTATAGGCGTCGATAGGGTCTGGGCGTCGCGACGCTAGAGGATTCCGCGTCGCGACGCCAGCTACAGTGACACGTGTCACTTGCTGATTTGTCGGCTCAGATCTTATCCGATGACGTGGCACTGTTCATGACGTCATTGCTTACGTCACTCTGAGGTGAGATTGTCGGCAGCGTCAGATCGCGACACGTGGCATGGGCATATTTTAGCAAGGCCGTTGAGATGTTGACACGTGTCCTGGCGCAAGATAGCATAGATGATGATTGTCGGCACCGTTGTGATGATGACACGTGGCAGCGCAAGTTAGCAAGTCTTCTGTGATGGTGACACGTGGCACGGCGCACGTTAGCAAAGTCAAACTTTTCAAATTGTTGACCGTTGACCCGGCGCACTTTAGCAAAACCGGCGCATGTTGGGCGTCGCGGCGCGCAATTCTCCAGCGTCGCGACGCACAGAATATGAAAATATTCCTGTTGACGCATTTTTGTCTGGTTTTTCCCCAAATTGCCTCCAGTGCTGTCCAAACTTTATTTATCTACAAAATAACAACAAAACACATCAAAACGTTCATAAATCTCGAGAAACAATACAAAACATTAGGTCAAATGAGTGGGAATAAGTGATTTAAATACCACTAATCACCCACCCAATTTAAAGTTAAAATTAAAGTTGGCTTGTCCAACACACAACTTAGCTTTGGGCCCGGGTTCGTTTAATCCGATCAAACGAATTTTCCGTCTCTAAATAATTAAATCCAATTTAATTAAATAATAATACATAACAAAATTATTAAGAAAATCGCTTACAAATTAATTCTAAATTAATTCGTTTGCTTGAATTAAAATCTAATTTTAATTCTGTATTGAAATCCAATTTCAATTAATATATCTGATATATTATTTTAGCCCAATTAAATAAATTAAACAGTAAAATTCAATTTAACTATTAAATTTACTTTGCCGATTAATTCCAAACTAATTGCGTTCTCTCTTTTCTAGACGAATTTAATCCCAGATAAATTCTTACCGCAATTAATCTCATATTAATTTTCTCTCTCATAATTAATCCCAGATTAATTATGTTCGAGTCAAATGTTATCGGTGAATATTTGGGAAGCGACCCAAGAGATCCCTGGATATGTTGGCAGTAAATATGGTCATCGGACTATCCGAACATGTGTGTACCCAGTACCACGTTCTTACCAATTTACAAGACATGGTTGGCTTCTAGCAAAGCACTGTGCTGACCGGTGTAATCACATGCATATAACGCAAGCACACGTATCGTTCAAGTACTATAAAAAGTATTGATCCCACGAGGACTTAATACCTATGCTAATAATTTGTGAAGTCAATTTTTTACGAGTATCTAATGAATTTATTGATTGATTGAGTGATGATTTTTAAACTTAAAATAAGTAAATAAAAATGACGCGAAAAGAAGTTGAGGAAAATTCAAATTTATAAAACTATATAGGGTTGTGAATCCTTCCAATATCTTTTAAAAAGATGAAGTGGTTATTTTATGTTTGTGTAATATATTGGTTTACTAACCTGGAACACGAAATTATGCAAAAGCCTCTGTCGATGGTCAGCTACACATACCCAGTGTAATCCAATTAAACCATATGTCTATGTTAACTAAATTACCTGGATTCATTAAGATCAAGTTCCAATTGTGGCTACCACCGCCCAATAGGTATATGTCTATCCTGTAAGGAAATCTATTAAAGGGTTATCTATCCTCAAGGAAGATCGTGGGCTATTAAGTCTAAGGCTGAAACCTAAAATTCCTTTGTCAAGTTTATTTTTAGTTTACCAGATCAATCTTATTAGTGGCAAGTTAACAAGACGCATTAAGCTTAAGACTTAAAAAGTAAATCTTTATATTATCCAAACTATAAAATAACCCCTTTATAACCCGGTGATATTAGAATTCATCACAACCCCAGATAACAGACTTAGTTAAGACACACATATCTAAGGCTAATAAAAGCTTCAAAAAAATAAAAGACATAAAGTGAATGTTGGAAATTAAATAAAGTAAATGCTGAAAATTAAAAGTAAAAGAAAATGATGGGGGTTAGAGGACCCACTTTTAATATTTCAAAATTAGAAATCTCCATTATTCTCAATATTTACCGATTAATTAACCAGACCATAAAGGCGGTTATTTCATTTATCTCAATTAAATCCAACCGACCATATAGGTGGTAACAAGGTTATTACCTAAACCGACCATATAGGCGGAAACTACGTCTGAAATGAAAAACCGACCATATAGGTGGTAAATAAGGTTGTCACCTAAACCGGTCATATAGACGGTAACTAATTAATCCAAATTTTAATTAAAATAAGGGATATTAATCTAATTTATTATATTAAAAGTCTTACCTCTTTACCCCAGCATAATAAGATTACTTGCTCATGCTGTAAAAGAAAACACACAAAGTTTTATTAAATAAATAAAAAGAAAATACAAGAAAACTTAAATAATATACAAGACACTTTCCTTTAGGTTTTCATGGAAAAACTCCTCCAAAGAAAGCATGAAAAAATTACAAAATTTAGCTTGGTATTTATAGGAAAATCTAAAGGCTTCCACCAATTTCTCCACCAATTGCTCCACCAATTGCTCCACCAAACATGGCCCAAAACATGGCATCAAACATGGAATAAAAATAAAAACAAAATACTAGTCAACTAATCCCTTCCCCCAAACCTAAATGAGACATTGTCCCCAATGTCTTAAACAGTAGAAGAATAGTTTAGAAGATAGTACCTGATTAGCTGAAATTCTACATCTAAATGAAAAGTTAAAGGTTAACATCCAGATTAATCCGACGTCTCTTACCACGATTGTTCTCGGACCAATTTATCTTTGAAATGATAGGGTCAATTTATGGTTCAAAGGTTAATATTTGGTCAATTAAATCTGGGGCAGTTCTAGCAGTGAAGAGGAGTTCTTTTACAGGTTTTGACATGAACCCATTTCTCCGGGCATCATCAAGAAACACAAAAGGAAAAATCATAAAATCCATCAACGTTGTACAGTCCAAGCGGTTTCTGGTTTATATTCAGGTTTGCCCAAGATAACACTGTAAAAATTTCCTCCATTGTTCCCAAGCCACCTAGCAAAGCAATAAAAGCATCAGCACAGTTAACCATTTCTATCAGTCGTTCAGAAATACCTGGCACGATTAGTTCCTCTCTGTTTGATGGTCTAATAAGATTCACCTTCGTCAAGGGTTTTGGAATGATTCCCAAGACTTGTTATGAGTGGAAAATATATCAATATTTACCGCATCTGTTACCTAATATTTTGTTTAGTTTCTCGAGGTTGATGAATGTTTTGATGTGTTTTATAGATAAATAAAGTATTGGGACTTAATGGAATCAACTCGGGGCTAAAAAAATGAAATCCGGAGCAAAAAATGGCGAAAAAGGAAATTTACTATACGCGTCACGAAGTGCAGTCCTAAATTCCAGTTTTGCGCAAGTTTGGTATTTTGGCCATAACATTTTCATCTGATATCCGATTGAGCTGATTCAAGTGCCAAATTAAAGAAGCCACAAAGATCTACAACTTTGAAGATTTAAATAATTTCAAAGTCGGAATATTTAATGACCGAAATTGATGAACAATCCGAAATTGTGTTATGTTTAATTATAAAGTCATTTTCAAAAATATAAAAATTTGTCAAACTTCCACCAAACATGCAAGCATGTTTTGTGGAGTGTTTTATGCCATGTTTGGTGCCTTGTTTGGTGCCATGTTTGGTGGAGTGTTTGGTGGAGTATTTTGTGGCATGCTTGGTGGAGTGTTTTTTGGCTCAATTGGTGGAGCAATTGGTGAAAGCCTTTAGATTTTCCTATAAATACAAGCCATTTCATTTTGTAATTCTGATGCTTTCCTTAGATTTTTGTAAGGAATTTAAGGATTGCATCTTATTTGTATTTATTTTCAGTATTTAATTTATGTATTTTTATTTTCAGTAATTGTAGTAGTTTATTTTCTTTTATTTACTTTTATGTTTTATAGTTAATTTTCCGCTGGGGGTAGGGTGAAGCTTTTATTATTTTAGTTTATATTAATCTCCCTTAATTATAATATGGAAATTATAATTTAACATAAAAGGTTATACAACCTTAATGGCTGGTTTTATTTATTTGACATAATGTGACACCGCCTATATGGCCAGTCTTTAGGTGACAGATAATTACCGCCTATATGGCTGGTTTATGGACAAATGATAATACTGCATTTATGGCTGGTTGGACTTAATTGGAAATCGGACTTAATTGTAAATCTGACTTAATGAGGTTACCACCTATATGATCGGTTGATAATATCACTGATAAATTCCATATTATAATATGGAATATTTCTAAATTAGAAGTAGTAAAGGTGGATTCCCTAACCCACAACATTTTATTTTTATTCTAGAGAGGTGATGAAATACAATATCCACATGCTTAATAATTGATTTAATTATATTGTGGGTAATTATTTTAGTTTGTTTATTGAGTCTTAAGCTTAATACTTCTTGTTAACTGGCCATTAATAAGATTGATTTGGTAAACTTAAAATAAACTTGACAAAGGAATTTTAGATTTTAGCCTTAGACTTAATAGCCCACGATCTTCCTTGAGGATATATAACCCTTTAATAGATTTCCTTACAGGATAGACATATACCTGTCGGGCGGGGGTAGCCACTTTTGGAACTTGAACTTAATGAATTCAGGTAACTTGGTTAACATAGATATATGATTAATTGAGTTATTTGGGTATTTGCATCTGACCATCGACAAAGGCTTTTGCATATCTTCGTGTTCCACGTTAGTAAACTGACTTATTACACATATATAAGAGAATCAATTCATCTTTAAGATAATATTATGTGGAATCACAACCCTAGATCTTTGTGTCTTTTATTTATTTTTCTTAGTATTTTCTTTTGTTTATTTTATTTAAGCAAATCCACATTCAACCAACCAAAAGCAATCATTCTCTTCTCCCTTAATTAGATACTTGTAAATAAATAGTATCAATAATTAATAACAACAGTAGGAATTAAGTCCTCATAGGATCAACATTTTTATACTACTTGAACGATACGTGCGCTTGCGTTATACGCGTGTGATTACACCGGTCAAGTTTTTGGTGTCGTTGCCGGGGACTTATATTTATTGAGTTGTTAATTTTGAAGCTATCTAATTTACTTGTATCTATTTTTTTATTTGTAATTTTATTTCTTTCTTTTATTTTTCAGGTGGTTGAAATGGAACAATATTGGGAGATTGAGAGATTACAAGCTTTACTAGAAGAAGATACACCCCAAATTTGGGAGCAACAGTCCTATTTTCTAAGGCCTGTTGTCCAGCCCAACAATTATCACTAGATGTCACCACCAAGCAATATTACATTTGCTCAACATAACGCAATGGGGAGATGTGAGATATGTGATGGTAACCACCCTAGCGATCAATGCATTTACATTTCAGAGTGGCAGAATTATCAGAATCATTCAATGTAAGAAGAACCATCATATTTCACTGAACCTTATTCTCCATCTTATCCACTGTCCACCTACGATCTTCATCAAGAACCAGAACCATCAGAGGAAGATCAGATGATTTACATGCTCAAAGATTGGCTCGAGGAACATGAAGCTCAAATTGATGTAAAATTCCAGAGACAAGTAGAATCCATACAGAGAATGATAGATCAAGCGAGACAATTAACAGAAAACCAGAGCTACATACCTCAAGGAGCATTTTCAGATGACACTAAGGAAGCCTTCGAGTACCAAGCATTTCATGATGACACTTTAGTAGAGGAAGAGGCTGAGCAGTATCAAGAACCATAGGTATCAGTTCAGGAGCCCGCACCAGCAAAGTATCGATTTGATTTATATTACTCTACTGACTTTGACGAGGATGAAGAAACAGAGTTGTTTGTATCTGTTGGAGTTTTATTAGGAATTATAGGGTCAGCGCAGCGGAATGCGGAAAAACGATTTCTCCGTTTTCAAACATTTTTCTTGGAAAAATTAAATAAACTTATTTATTTAATTAACCAATACTTAAATTATGAAATTATAACCGAAGAAATCATATTTCTTTTAATAACAAAATTACCCCAAACTTTTGCGAATTAATTATTTTAGTTTTAAATATGTCAATTACATATTCAATTAATTCCAAATAAATCCCAAAATAATTTTTACAAGTTTGCTACAAAACCAGAAAAAAATTTCAGAATTGCGCCACTGCCCAGAATTTTCCAGAATTTACAAAACAGCCCAGGATTTTAATTAATTGTAATTTGGCCCAATTTGTTCAAAACACATCAAGATCAAATCCAATTAATCCCAAATTTTACATGCATCAAATATACATCAAATTAAAGCATATATATGAAAAGCCCTAAAATTTGAGTGGGTTAAGAACCCTAATTTCACAAATCACTCAAATTGGACAATTTACACTAAATTAATAAAATTCAATACTTTAATCTTCAAATTACCACACCAATTAATTCTCACCATCATGAAATTAATCAAGAACAATTTTAGACTAATTATGAATGGCTAATTAACTCTAGAATGTCAACTTTATTTTTCTAATTAATTTATTAAGCTTAATTACACTAATTAGCAAATAAATTAATTATACATGCATGAACTCATCCAAACAAGTTAAGAACAATTTAAATTACATACTTAAGGAGTAGAGAAAATTCTAAGCATCACAAATTGAAGCCTAGATACATGGAAACAATTTCCTAATTGATGAAAGTTGGAAATTACTTTAAAAAATCAAGAATTTGCTTAATTTCTTTTCTTTGTTCTTCTTGTTTTCTCTCAACCTTAATTTGTAATTCTTATTTTCAACTTGTGTAATGAAAGAAAATTGAAACAAAAGCTTATATATTTTTCCCCAAAATTACCCTGAGCCTTGGTAAAAAAATAATAACAAGCATTTTCAATTTTTTTGAATTAATTTCATGGCTAAGAAATAAACAACATTTATTTATTTTTGTTCAATTATAATTGGTCCTCATTTTAACAAAATTAAAGACAATATTTATATTCAATAAAGTTAAATAAAAAGTGTGGCAATGATAATTTTCCATTTCCAAACAAATCATGACATAAAGATATTTATTTTATAAATTAATTTAATTATTTAACAATTAAATAAATAATTAATAAATATAAATATCTTAAATATATGTATTATATTTACATTAAATATCTCAAATACATATATTAATGATTTAAGTCAAATATCACAATCTGATATTTTATGAATGTGTATTTAATAAAATCAAGTATTAAATAAAACACACATTAATTTTGGAAATGACTGTTAGGTCCCAATTGCATGTATTTTTCGTTTAACAATTAAACGAGTTATAAATAATCAGTATTATTCATAACAGTTGCCCTAGTGCTCTACGAGTAAATTTCATTAGCGAGACTCTCTAGATTCAGGCATATCCGTCACGGAATCAAATTTCGTGTCCATAATTCACCCACCCGTAAATTATGATGAACACATATAAACTCACTGAATCATACAAGTCGAGGTCACTGCATACGTATAATCCCTCCGTCACAGGTATCCGGATTAATCCAGAGATATAGATAAAAACATCAAATTTCTATAGATGTAATCACGTCGACGTTTCTATTAGCAATCCCTCAAATAACACTTAAAACTAATTTCTACAGTGTACCACGGGCCCATGGATTTAAGAGATTGCTAATTTCATATTCAATACCTATGCTCTGTACACAGAGCTGACGGATCATATCTTGATACACACAGGATATCCTGAGCATCAGTCCACATCTAACGAACCGGCGGAGGTCCGATCTTAATAGATCGGTGACGTGACTGCCATCTATGTATGGAGGACAACTCAGATATCCACAGTGGTATCTCAAGTCAAAGAATCACTATGCTCACTCAACGCGAGAATATTCTTATTGACGTTGGTGTACCATCCATTAAGAATCTTTGGTGAGTCATTCAGTGTTTATCCGCTATAAACACCTACACATCTATACGAGTCTCCAAGACTCATGGTTCTCTGAGAAACCATCAGAATCCAAGATTCTAATATACGACATGAAACCAGTCTCAACAGGTTTACTTTACTGACCAAGTAGTGTAAACCTTGACCGGGAACTGTCTAAGAATGACAACGTCATGATACAACTCAATTTCAGTTGCGACGCTTTTGCAACAGTATCATAACTAATCATTCCAAGATCAGTTACGTCTTTACCATATTAAAGAAGAAGTTATATAAAAGAAACTATTCATTTTATTCATAATAAAACGTTACATTAGTATTTACATGGAAATACATAATAAAATTGGCGCTCAGAGCACCAACCCTAACAAAATCTCCCACTTGCTCTAGTACCAATATCGATTGTATCTAATACCCATCGACTCCACATGTTTATCAAATAACTTCGGAGGTATGGCCTTCATAAGCGGGTCTGCTATATTATCTTTACTCGATACCTTAAACATGATAATATGCCCTCGCGACACAATCTCTCGAATGATGTGGTACTTTCATTCCACATGCTTCGACTTCTGATGTGCCCTTGGTTGATTTGCTTGTGCAATGGCGCAGTATTATCACAGTATAACGGAATGGATTCTTGATACTTGGGACTACTCCCAATTCTGTGATGAAGTTCCTAACCCATACAGCTTTATTTGCAGCTTCTGAATATGCAATATATTCCACCTCTGTGGTGGAATCAGCTGTCGACCCATGTTTGGAACTCTTCCAAAAAACTGCACCATCGTTAAGGGTAAACAAGTATCCTGATGTAGACTTTCTTTCATCAGGATCCGATTGGAAATTGGAATCCGTATACCCATTAACTTGCAGCTAGTTTCCTCCATAAATTATAAACTTATCTTTAGTACCTTTAATATACTTGAGGATATGTTTAATGGCCATCTAATGGTCATTTCTTGGATTGGACTGATATCTGCTCGTCAAACTAACTGCGAAGCTGATATCAGGCCTAGTACATAACATGGCATACATGATGCTGCCCAAACACGAAGCATAAGGTTGATTAGACATTCTAATATTCTAATCTTCTGTTTGCAGACACATCTTCTTCGAAAGATGTAAGCCATGTCTGAACGGTATGTTTGCTGTCTTACAGTTAACAAAATTATACCGTTCTAAGATCTTATCTATGTACGTTGATTGGGATAACCCAATAATCTTCTTTTCTCTATCTCTATAGAGTTTTATGCCCAAGACATAAGAAGCTTCACCCAGGTCCTTCATGGAGAAATTCTTACAGAGGTAAGCCTTGACGCCTTGCATCATCCTAATATCATTCCCAATGATATGGATCTCGTCAACATAGAGAATTAAAAATACCACCATACTCCCACTGGCCTTCTGATACACATAGGATTCTTCCGAATTCTTGAGAAAACCAGACAATTTGATTATCTCGTCGAATCGAAGATTCCAACTTCACCTTGCATACCATGCCCGAGTTCTCTCTAGATACAAAACCTTCCAGTTGTTCCATATAGATTTCTTCATCAAGAAATCCATTTAGAAAAGCTGTTCTGACATCCATTTGCTAAATCTCGTAATCATGATATGCGTCAATTGACAATAAAATCCTGATGGACTTTAGCATGACAACTGGAGAAAAAGTTTCATCGTAGTCGACACCAGGTCGCTGCGAGTAACCTTTAGCTACCAGTCGGGCCTTAAAGGTCTCAACCTTTCCATCGGGCCGTCGTTTCATCTTGTAAATCCATTTACAACTGATAGGAACAATTCATTCAGGAAGTGGAACCAAGTTTTAAACTTGATTCTCATGCATAGAGTCCATCTCGTATTTCATGGCATCTTGCCACTTCACGGAGTCGATGTCCAACATCGATTCTCTATAGGTAAAAGGGTCAGTCTCTTCAACTAAGAGAAAATCGAGACTCTTTTCTTGTATCAAATACAAGTGTTCAGGAGGTTTAGATACCCTTTGTGACCTACGGAGTGTGTGTGTTGAAGGTTCTCCATCTTCTTGAACTGCATGTTCCTCCATTAGTTCGTTGGTTCCAGGTTGTACTTCATCAAGTTCAACCTGTCTATGATCACCACCTTCAACCAAAAATTTTATTTCTAAAAAATTTACGAAATGAGCTACGAACACATTTCGATGCTCGGTATCATAGAATAAATATCCTTTCGTATTTGAAGGATATCCAATAAACCTAAACTTTTCCTCGAGGCAAAAACTTATCTTGCTGAGCCATCATGACATAAGCAGGACACCCCCAAATCTTAATATAACTAAGATTTGGTTTCCTACCGGTCCATATCTCATACTGAGTCGTAGGAACAGCCATGGAAGGAATCTTGTTCAAAAGATATGTGGCAGTTAAAAGAGCATAACCCATAAATAATAGGGTAAATCTTATTACTTAACATCGATCGGACCATATCTAATAAAGTCCGATTTCTCCTCTCCGACACTCCATTATATTGCGGAGTACTGGGAGAAGTATATTGAGCGAGAATCACATTCTCCATTAAATAATCAGTGAACTTTCCACTCATATATTCACCGCTTCGATCAGATCGAAGACTTTTAATATAATGACCCGTTTTTTTTCAACTTCATTTCAGAATTATTTGAACTTTTCAAAGGTTTCCGATTTATGTCTCATCAAATAGACATAATCGTACCGTGATAGATCATCGGTAAAGGTGACAAAGTAAGAAAAGCCACTGTGAGCAGTTTGACTTAAGGAACCACATACATCAGAATACACGAGCTCCAACAAGTCAGTGGCTCGGTGTCCAACACCCAAAAATGGGGCTTTGGTCATTTTACCCCGAATACAAAATTCGCAAGTTGGATAAGGTTCAATGGTGAGATCATGTATCAAACCATTCTTAACCAATTGGGTTAGGCGTTTAATGCTAATATGACCTAACCTCATGTGCCAGAGTTCAGTATTATTTATATCAGTTTGTTTACATTTATTTATTCCAGTATTAAAGATATCTTGTGAGGTACGCAATATGTAATGACCATGCGCATTTGGAAAACAAAGGATATGAATATCACAACGATCATATAAATACAAAGAATGATTCTTAATATTTACATTATAACCTACAATATCTAATATAAAAAAGACATAATATTTACCATACATCCTGGCATAAAATAGCAGTCATGTAACAAAAGTCTCCCACTGGGTAAGAGAATCTCGCATATGCCCACTGCAACTGCATCTAGAGAGTCGCCACTCCCGAACCGCATCTGCATCTCCCCGGATTACAGCCATCTACTTCCCGTCAGCACCTGTAATGTATTGCAAATGTGAATACGACAAGAAGAATCCAAAATCCAATTAGATGTAATAGCTTCACAAGCCAAAGAGATATCAATAATTTGAAAAATAAAAGTACCTGATGTCGATGCTCTTTCCTTTCTGAGTTACGCAAGATAGTCCGGGCAGTTACGTTTCCAGTGCCCGACTTTCTAGTAGTGGTGGCACTTGTCTTCAGAAGCTCTTTTGGGCTTCACCGTCTTACCCTACGGAGGAATATTGAAACCCTTCTTTTTATTTCCTTTAAACTTCTTCCCCTTCGACTTGGATTGGGAAGAAGCGGAAAGTGAAGTAGGTTTCAGAAGGCGAGTCGGAACTCCCTTCCTTAAATCTTCCTCTGATATGAGAAGCATCATATGTAACTCATGGTAAGAAAATTAAATCCAATTCATGTTGAAGTACATGACGAACTGGCGATATGAAGCCGGGAGTGAACCGAGAATGACACTACGACCAAGAGTCTCATTGAGAGGGAAATCATGTCGCCTCAACTGCTCGATCAAATCGATCAAGTGAAGCACATGCGGGCTCACAGCCTGCCCCTCATCAAGTTTAGAATGGAAAAATTCCATCGAGACTTGATGAACAATGACCTGTTCCTGGTTCATGAACGATTTACAAAGTTGTTTCATCATGCAATATGCATCATGCATCTCCCAATAAGTCTTCTTAAGCTCAGAAGAAAGAGAACTCAAGATGAATGATTTAACCCTTAAATCATCATCCTTCCATCGCTGGAAAGTGTCACGTTCTTCAGGTAATGCATCAGGTGATATAGCAAGCGTTAATGGACCTTCCAAAATATACCTCAGTTTCTCGGAATTGAGGACAATCCTCAAGTCCATATCCCAACCTGCAAAGTTTTCTGCGCCTTTCAGTTTGTTCGTATCAAGCATACTTGCAAAAGGATTGGGTGGAGGTGCCGCCATCGCAAATCTGTCAAATAGACAGCGAACTAACGGTCAGTAAATAAGTAGATAAAAGATTATAACAGTTTCATAATATATCATAAAGCATTAACTAGATCATGGATTTTTAATCTGAAAATGCCCCTCCCACTATTTCATACAATACTGTAATCCCTAAACATAATACAAAACATGCGATAATCAAATCATAACATAATAGTGAAAGGTAGACCCCATGAATATATTTCAGCTCACATTTTGTCACGTTCTCACCTACGTATATTCATTTGGGAAGACAACACATTGTCGATCACTCAATAGTGACTCCTGGGTTTTTGGTCCTGGTCGTTTGTCGTTGTGACAACTTTTACATGTTCACAATAAGGCGTACCAAGGTCAAACTTGTCAATGATGAAATCAAGATACTTACGTAACCCTGACAGCTTTGGCACGTTCAGGATTGCGCTTTCTCTTGAATTAACCTAATATCATCTAATATCAAATATATCCGGTATAGATAAATTTCTACCGGCCATAACCTCACAGCTTTGGCACGTTCTCGGATATAGTCGTAGAAAATTTACCGATAAGCGGTATTGACAAAACGGACCAATTAATATGCATCAAATACATATTAAATTATAAACCTTATTTTAAATAGGGATTTTCCGCTAAAGATGTATTAATTTATTTAATCAAATTAAATAAGTACAAGCATGCATTTAAGTTAAGATTAAAGTCAATATTGAATTTTCAAGGCATAATCATATATCGGGGTTCCAGAATCAGACTTGCTCTGATACCATTTTTGTTGGAGTTTTATTAGGAATTACAGGGTCAACGCAGCGGAACGCGGAAAAATGATTTCTCCGATTTCAAAACTTTTTCTTGGAATAATTAAATTAAATTATTTATTTAATTAACCAATACTTAAATTATGAAATTATTACCCAAGAAATCATATTTCTTTTAATTATAAAATTACCCCAAACTTTTGCAAATTAATTTTTTTAGTTTTAAATATGTCAATTACATATTTAATTATTTCCAAATTAATCCCAAAATAATTTTTACAAGTTTGCTACAAAACCAGATAACTTTTTCAGAATTGCGCCACTGCCCAGAATTTTCCAGAATTTACAAAACAGCCCAGAATTTTAATTAATTACAATTTGGCCCAATTTTTCAAAACACATCAAATCAAATCGAATTAATCCCAAATTTTACATACATCAAATAAACATCAAATTACAGCATATATATGACAAGCCCCAAAATTTGAGTGGGTTGAGAACCATGATTTCACAAATCACTCAAATTGGGGAATTTACATTAAATTAATAAAATTCAATACTTTAATCTTCAAATTACCACACCAATTAATTCTCACCATCATGAAATTAATCAAGAACAATTCTATGCTTATTATGAATGGCTAATTAACTCTTTAATGGCAACTTTAATTTTCTAATTAATTTATTAAGCTTAATTACACTAATTAGCCAATAAATTAATTATACATGCATGAACTCATCCAAAAAAGTTAAGAACAATTTAAATTACATATTTAAGGAGTAGAGAAAATTCTAAGCATCACAAATTGAAAATTCCTAATTGAAGAAAGTTGGAAATTACTTTCAAAAATTAAGAATTTGCTTAATTTCTTTTCTTTGTTCTTCTTGTTTTCTCTCAACCTTACTTTGTAATTCTTATTTTCAACTTGTGTAATGAAAGAAAATTGAAACAAAAGCTTATATATTTTTTCCCCAAAATTGCCTTGGAAAAAAATAATAACAAGCATTTTCAAATTTTTTTTTGAATTAATTCCATGGCTAAAAAATAAACAACAATTATTTATTTTTGTTCAATTATAATTGGTCCACATTTTAACAAAATTAAAGACAACATTTATCTTCAATAAAGTTAACTAAAAAGTGTGCCAATGATAATTTGCAATTTCCAAACAAATCATGACATAAAGATATTTATTTTATAAATTAATTTAATTATTTAACAAGTAAATAATTAATCAATAAATATAAATATCTTAAATATATGTATTATATTTACATTAAATAACTCAAATACATATATTAATGATTTAAGTAAAATATAACAATATGAAATTTTATAAATGTGTATTAATAAAATCAAGTATTAAATAAAACACACATTAATTTTGGAAATGACTGTTAGGTCCCAATTGCATGTATTGTTTGTTTAACCATTAAACGAGTTATAAATAATCAGTATTATTCATAACAGTTGCCCTAGTGCTCTACGAGTAAATTTTATTAGCGAGACTCTCTAGATTCAGGCATATCCGTCATGAAATCAAATTTCGTGTCCATAATTCACCCACTCGTAAATTATGACGAACACAGATAAACTCACTGAATCATACAGGTCGAGGTCACTGCATACGTATAATCCCTCCGTCACAGGTATTCGTATTAATCCAGAGATATAGATAAAAAAGTCAAATCTCTATAGATGTAATCACGTCGACGTTTCTATTAGCAATCCCTCAAATAACACTTAGAACTAATTTCTACAGTGTACCACGGGCCCATGGATTTAACAGATTGCTAATTCCATATTGAATACCTATGCTCTGTACACAGAGCCTACGGATCCTATCTTGATACACACAGGATATCCTGAGCATCAGTCCACACCCAACGAACATGCGGAGGTCTGATCTTAATAGATCGGTGACATGACTGCCATCTAAGTATTGGGTTTCTAAGATGTCCCAAGATCATTTAAGCAACGAAATCATGTGAATACTAAAGTAAGAATGGCGGAATCATACTTACAAAGAACAGATGTTGGATGCGTTGAAAACAAAAATTTACTTTCTTGAAGTTTTGGCCAAACTCCTCATTTGAATTGAAATCCAAGCTCCAAGCTTTGATGTTGATTCCAAGCTCAAGGATGGGTTTCCCTAACACCTTGATATGATTCCTTGTATGTGTGCTAGCACAAAATTGAAACAAATTTTTGTCTTTGGAGAAGAGCAACTCTCGGCCAAGGAAAAAAAAATGGAGAGAGTCAAATTTTGGTTCAAAATCGTGAGGGAGAGAGAGTGTAAGACTTGTGTTTTGTTTCTAAAACAAATTACTCATTAAATCAACTCCAATATTTTGTATATGCTTTTCTAAAAAGCTAAAACAAATTTTGAGGGAAATAGCATTCAATGCTTCCAACTACTCCCATCTTCAATAATGACTAGATGTCAATCACAAAAAGGTGACATGACTTCCATCACTAAAGTGACTTGCTATGTGACTTGTGGGCCCCACTTAAATTCAAAATCTGAGTGGGCCCGTAAACACATTCTGGGCTCGGGTTCTTACAAAGCATATATCGGATTACAAACAACTAGTCTCTTTAATCGAATAATCATGACCATGTCATATTATCCCGATGGTTGCAACTAATTAGAGTACCAGTTCTGTATCCCTGCGTGATCATCATCTCCATATGACTGAAGTGATACTTCCATCTTGACATCACATCCAATACACTACGATTCTCAATAAACCCAGAAGTGGAGTACACAGAACCTGTTAAAGTCCTGGATGACCAAAACCAAAGCGTATTGATTGTCACAAGTACTAGCGATGCAAGCCTCGGGTTAAGACCAAATACACCTACCCTGATACGGATTCCTATAGACACATAGTCATACTACCAATGGGATTCCGCAGGGTCTATCCGGAGCGAAGCTGTTTCCGTACCATCGGTAAACACAACCTCATCACACTTTCATAAGTATCCAATATTTAAATATATAATAACTATGCTGTTACGCTTCCATAACACGCACAAGTGCAATACTAGTCTATTCCGCATTATCGATGTCCAGTCTCAATAATACTACGACTATGAATATTTAATGATTAAACCTTTATGGATTGATATTGTCTCATAGCTAATAATACGGAACTAATCATAATGACTTTTATCATTTATATATATATTTAAGTAATCAAATTACAAAATGATAAAATATAATTTCCATTGTCACATAGTTAATTTGTACAAAAACCACAATGTCTTTTACAAATAGTGACGCTATGGGTCATAATTGTCCAACAATCTCCCACTTGGCCTATAGCCAGTCACTCAAGCATCTAACACCTGAACTATGTACATGTCACTCAAAATTTTGCTGAGGAATAACTTTCGTCAGCGGATCTGCAATGTTATCCTCTGATGCGAACTTCTCGATCTTCACATCACCACGATGTATGATCTCACGAATCAGATGGAAACGTCGAAGAACATGCTTGGATCGTTGATGAGACCGCGGTTCCTTAGCCTGCGTTATAGCCCCGTTATTGTCACAATACAATGGAATAAGTTCAGCTGCTAACGGAACTACTCCTAATCCAATTAGTAATTTACGGATCCAAACTGCCTCTTTTGCTGCTTCAGTTGTAGCAATATACTCTGCTTCTGTTGTTAAATCGACAACAGTCTCTTGCTTTGAAGATTTCCAGCTTACTGCTCCATTGTTCAAATAAAATATGTACCTGGATTGTGACTTGCAGTTGTCTTTATCTGTTTGGAAACTTGCATCGGTATACCTAGTTACCTCAAGTTCTCCATCTTCATAGATTAAGAAAGCATCCTTAGTTCGTCTAAGATACTTAAGGATATTCATAACCGCCATCCAGTGACCATCACCTGGATCGGCCGGATAGTGACTACATATGCTCAAAGTATACGAGACATCAGGTCGCGTACATATCATGGCATACATGATCGATCCGACAATCGAGGCGAACGAGATCTGAATCATATTGTCTCTCTCATCTTGAGTTTTAGGACACATGTCCATAGATAGAGTGACGCCATATGACACTGGCAACAGTCCCTGTTGGAGTTCTACGGTCCCAAGGATCGAATAATAAGCATAAAACACATGTGAATACAATCAATTAAGTTACGGAATACTTACATCGAGTGGTTGAGCGATGCAGTGGACAACAAAAATCTTTTTCTGCCCTTTGAGAAACTCGGCAGTGGGCTGAAAATCAGTCTCCATTTTTGGCTTTAATCTTCCTCCAAGCTCCAAGCTTTGGTTGATGGTGATACCAAGCTCACGAGTGGGTTTCCCTATCACCTTCGTAAGAATCAAAAGGTGTGCTAGCACTCCGGAAATTTTGCCGCAAAATTTCCTATTTTCTTATTGTGTTTCACGGTCAAACCAGTGAAGGAAGAAGAAGATGCCCATTTGGGCGTGTGGGAGAGAAGACGAATTAGAGAGATTAGGTTGTATATTACATATTTGTTTTCCAAAAATAAATAAACATATACCAATTTTTAATTTTCAAAAAGCCAAAAAGTACAAGCCATTAAAGGTTTTCCAACTACCACCATCAATCAATCAATACATCAAATTGTCACATCACTCAAAGTGACATGTGATTTGACGCTTGATGTGACTAATTATTTGACGCTTGATGTGACTTGCGTGCCGGGTTCACTAATTCCAAATTAAAGAATTTTCTGTTGCGACGTAATTAAATGATTTTGCCTAGCGAAATCACTATTCACATCGCTAACGAATTAATTCTGAATTAACTCATTCGCCAGAATTAAAATCTAATTTCAATTCCGCGTCAAAATCTAATTTCGTATAATATATCGAATATATTATTTTATGGATTAATTCCAAATTAATCGTTATCTCTCTTTAAATGATATTTTATCCCAGATAAAATATCTCTGTAATTAATCTCAGATTAATTAAGTGCGAGTCATACGTCATCGGTGAATCTTCGGGAAGCGACCCATGAGATCCCCCGATATATTGGCAGTAAATTCGGTCGTCGGACTATCCGAACACGTAAGTACCTAGTACTACACTTTTACCGATTTACAAAGCATATATCGGATCACGAGCAACTAGTCTCTTTATTATCGGATAATCATGACCAAGTCATATTATCCCGATGGTTGCAACCCTTTAGTGAACCAATATTGTATCCCTGCGTGATCATCATCTCCATATGACAGGAGTGATACTTCCGTCTTGACATCACACCCAACATACTACGATTCTCAATATACCCAGCAGAGGCGTACACAGAACTTGTTAAAGCCCTGGACGACCAAAACCAAAGTATATTGATTGTCGCAAGTATTAGCGGTGCAAGTCTCAGGTTAAGACCAAATACACCTACCCTGATTTCGGACATCCATAGACACATAGTCATACTACCAATGGAATTCCGAAGGGGTCTATCCAGAGCGAAGCTGTTTCCCGTACCATCGATAAACACAACCTCTTATTACACTTGCATGAGTATCCTATACCCAAATATATGAGAACTATGCTGTTATGCCCTCACAATGCGCACAAGTGTAATACTAGTCTTTTACGTATTATCGATGTCCAATCTCGATAATACCCTGACTAGGGATATTTATTGATTTATCCTTCGTGGATTGATACTGTCTCACATCATCTCAATCCAGGAACAAATCATAAGGACCTCCTATCATTTAGACATCTTGGTAATCTAATCACAAATGATAAGAGAGCAATCTCATTTGTCACATAGTTAATTTGTAGAAAAATACCATTATATGTAAAAATAGTGACGCTATGGGTCATAACTGTCTAACAATCTCCCACTTGGCCTATAACCAGTCACTCGAGTGTCTAACACCCAAACTATGTACGGTTCGCTCAAACTATTGAGAAAAAGGCTTTCGTCAGCGGATTTGCATGATTATCATATGATGCGATTTATTCGATCATCACATCGCCACGATGTGTGATCCGAACGAATCAGATGAATATCGAAGAATTTATCTGGATCGTTGATGAGACCATTAATTCTTTAGCCTGCGCTGTAGCCTAGCTCAGTTGCTAAAAGAACTATATCTAATCTAATTAGATTTATTATCGACCCAGAAGGCTTCTATTGCTGCCTCAGCTGTAGCAATAACCCGCATTTGTTGTTTATACGGTAACAATATCTTGCTTGGAAGATTTCCAGATCACTGTTCCGTTATTCAAATTGTATAATACCGTTTGCGACTTGTAGTCATTTTATCGGTTGGGAAACTTGCAGTAGTGATCCCAGTCACTTCAAGTTCTCCATCTCCATAGTTTAAGACAGCATCCTTAGTTCTCTAAGATACTATGGATGTTCTTAATATCAATCTAGTGACTATCATTTGGATTGGCTTGTTTGTGACTACATATGCTCAAAGCGTATGAGACATCAGGTCGCGTACATTTTTCAATGTACGATTTCTCGGAGAGTTTTCTCGAAAGCCAAGCTTTCGCCGATTGTTTTATGGGAATATCATTTCCAAGAAATGACATGTTATCATTACTTTATAGGACACTTATTGTCAGTGCGCTCCCACTAACCTCCTTATATACACAAGAATCATTTTGTTTTGAATTAAATCATAAACTATTATGATTACATCAAAATGAAAATTCCAAGAACTCAATGCTTGATTCAATCCAAACATGGATAGAATAACCTGCAAACCTTGTTTGCTAGTTTTGGTACGACAAAACCGACAGGATATTGTAAACATCCTCCAAAAGATTTCCTTTTCAGGAAAGCGATTTTCCCGTTAAGCTTACATATTTCATAAATGAAACATGCAGCTTTAGCAAACATTACCCAAATGGATTTACTGTGGCAACATGTAAAAGATTTCGTTGTAATCAACCCAATGTTGATAACGATACCTTTCCGCTAAAAGTCTAGCTTTATACATTGGTATGTTACCATCCATGTATATCTTCCTTGAAGACTTATACAGTACCAATAGGCACAATGCCTTGCGGTACATCAACTAGTGTCCAAACATAGTTGATTTACATGGAATCCATTTCGGATTATATGGCACTTTGCCATAATAGGGAGTCGATACATTGTATCACTTCCTCATACGTAGTCAGTTGAGGTGAGATCAGAAACCCATACCCCAGGTTGTTTTCTGACTCTCTCCGACTTACGTGGTTCTTGTGTATTCGAAGATTACTGGTATATCCTTGATGAACTATTTGTGTTCCATTAGGAATCGGTGCCTCGAATAGTATTGCTCCGATTTTCATTGAGTTTTACTATCCTCCCACTTACCACTGCATATAGGTATTCCTCTTATGAAAACCGCATGGTGAGCAACAATTAAATTATTCTCTTGTGAGTTGTATAAGTCTTATACTTTGGTATCCCTAGGATAACCTACAATGGCACTTATCCAATTTGGGTTTTAGTTTGGTATCATCCAAACATATGCCCAGCATACCCAAATCTTCAGGAATGTGAAACCTGGTTTCTTTCCTGTTCATATCTAATATTAAATTTGTCAAACAGATTTTTTTGGAACCTTATTCAAAATATGTTTTGCACTGTTAATGCTTATCTGTTGAAGGAAATGGTAGCTCAGAGCGACTCATGATTAACCTTATCATGTCCAACAAAATTTGGTTACTCGGTTCGGACACACCGTCAAATTGACGTATTACGGGAGGAGTCCTCATTGAAAGAGTACTATACTCTTTCAAGTATACCAGAAACTTGTTGCTCAAATATTTTCCATTTCGGTCTAACCGTGATGGTTTAATACTTTAGCCGATCTATTTGTCTACTTCATGTCGAAACTATAAAAGTTTCCGATTTGCGTTTCAAAAGAAACACATAACCATAACGCGATGCCACATCCGTAAAGGTCACAGAATATTCATATCCACCTCTAGCCTAGCTAGACATGGGCCCACATGCTTCACTATGAACTAGGGCTAACAGATTAGTGGCATTTGCACTTTTACCAAGTAAATAGTGTTTTAGGCACTTTGCCCTAAAAAACTAGATTCATAGACTTTATTTGAATTGAATCAAATATGTCCTAGTACCCACTCTTCGAAAGTGTGGATATACGATTCTTGTTTAATTGTGCCCATACATCAATTCCACAATTAAGTCTCTTCTGATCAAATCAGTTTGAGCTATTTGTTTTTCATGTTATACGTTTGAGATTTATTTATATTCAAAATATAAATATTGTTATTTACATCTAATGTGTTTATTTCAATATCATCTTTATATAATGAAACATTTTAGTGTTCTAGAATATAAAGGTAAATCCGCAACGGATTAAACACTGATATGGAGATAATGTATCTAGTCAAACTAGTTATATTATAAAAGTTTCCTAAATTTAAGTACAAACCCGAGGGTAGTTCCTAAACTTAGGTATCTACGCTTGAAACAGCGACTTTCGTCCCGTTTCTAATTTCGCAGATTAATCTCAACTGAAGTCAGTATCCTACTCATAGCAGATTCTGAACATCAATGCATATTTATGTATCATACTAAGTATTTAAAATCCAATTTTAATACTAGTAGTGAATATTTTTGATAAACATATTTGAAGTCAGAGCCTTGCTCGTCTTCAATTCCTTCATGTCTGCATTGTCCAAACGGCAGTTACGCTTCCGCGATTCCGTTTGCCATAATTTAGGCAGATATTTTGGGATATATCCTTTATCTTCCCAGAAGATTATAGTGATTTTTCCTTTTCCATTTTCCACATTCAGAAGCCTTTGGCCAAGCCTCGGGTTTCTAGAATATCGAAGTAATGTGCGCCTTGCGCTTCTTGCCTTATTGCAAACTTTGGCTTTGTCTCCTTGAGAATAGCCATTAACTCTCCAAGAGTTATCTATTCCAATTTAGTACTTCTAAGATCTAAGTATAGATCTATGAAGATCCTTCAATTTCATTATCATGCTTTAATGATCTAATCTTTAGTTCTGATTAAGAAATTAAGGAGTCTACTTTGGCAAGTTTAATGGATTAAGCATTAAAGTTATCATCAAATGAATCTTCCAAAGATTATGCTCACTATTTGCTTAACTCCGGGCTTAGGCCTAATATGTTATTTTATCAAATAAAGTAAATTATTAGTTTCCAGGACCATCTTGAAATTTTATTCCCAATTTGAAAATTAAACCATTTAAATACATTTTCCCTAGGATTATGTTTTAAATGTCAATCTTTCAATTATATCTTGATTTTAATAGTCCAACTATTTAATCAACGATTTCGGTACTATTTATTATAATGATTATTATAATCCAATTATATAATCAACTATAAACAAATAGTTTGAATACAATCCAACTGTTTATTAAAACAACGATTTAAATATTAGTCCAACTAACATTTAATTTATTTGACGAATGATATTTAATTTGAGCGCGTATGGCAAGTAATTAAACGAATATTGAAAATTCAATTCTTGCCTCCCACTATTTTTCGGCGAGCCTCTAACCCTCTGTCGAGTACTCGGGAAACTGTGTTTCCTAGTGGGCTAGGATCCCGTTAAATGTCACACAATCTTGACTTTGGCCAACAAATTGTATGATAATTAATTAGGTAGATCTATAAGATCAATTGGATCCCATCCAATTCCTAGATCCAGTAGGGGGACATCCAAGTCCGAAACATATATCTTATATATGCCAATATATCCAATATATTGCCTAACCTTTTTCCTCTGAATCAACTAAGCCTTGGCTTTGGTACAACAAACTTAGTGATCCCAGTTAAGCGCGACCCATTGACCATGGAATGCTTCGTAATCAATGTCGATGGACAAGAAGTGATCTTGACTTTGGCCAACAAATCACGACTTGGACAAGACACCGATATGGAACAAAGATCTCGTGATTCAAACACATCCTCGATGAACAAAGGCCTTGACTTTGGCCAACAAACCAATGCCAGTCTTGGATCTTGAGTAAGAATCACTCAATGGAAGGAAAAACGCTTAATATTTTGCAAGGGTTTTTCGAGTGCAAATTGGCAACCAATTTATTATCTTTGTTAAGGTCTCATCATCATACACCCTTAAGCATGCATTCTAAATACATAAAAAAGGTGCGTATAAATAAAATAATAATGATATGCGGATGGATACTAAACACATTGATCCTAGATCAAATCTCTCCTTTCCTCTCTCCCGCTAGCACATGTATTACTTCTACCCGTTACACTACACTTCTAAAGAAACCTCATTTACATTGAGGGGAATATGTGAGAAGAGAATACAAAGAGTAAGGAGGTAATAAGGCTGGACACGCAGGTCAAATTAATAAATTCCAAATTTATTACAATAATTTCTAAAATTGCCCCACCCATCTAATATCCATCCGATATACATTATTCATGCATCGCAACCATGCATTCACACAAGCATGTTATCAATCAATATAATCAAATTAATTAATCTTATAATTAGTGACCATCCAATGTTCAAACAACGATTTGATTTTGAGCGAGTCAAACTCGTTTTGTGAATAAGTACTCGAAGTACGAACTCTTGAATTAAATTAAATTACAAAATTAAATCCAATTCAATTTGTATTTAATACTAATTTGCTATTTAATTTCAAATTAAATACTACACTTTATTAACGAACCTTTTATGACTTAAATTCCAAATTTAAACGTTACGGGTCTCAAAGCCTGATTAACGTCCAACATTAATTTAGTTAAAGTCCAATAGGCTTTTAATTAATTTCTTTAAGGCGTGGATTTTTGGTCAACTTGGGTCAAACCCAATAACCAAAGCCCAATCAAGGAATAACCCTATAAGCCTAGAAATCAATTTAGTCCCATTAAGCCCAATTAAATAATTAAGGTCCATTAGTCGCATTTGGGCTTTATGGAAACAATTTTGGGCCCAATTGGATCCAACCAATTTAGCCTAAACCTAACTTGGTACAACCAAGCCCAATAAGCCCATTTACAACATTACAAGCCCAAATCCAATTTAAGCCCATTTAATTAAAACACAAAAACCCAATTTCACAATTTAATTAAACTAAAGTGCATAACATAATTAATTACCCAAATCAATATTTCCAAAACATCAATTTACACAACTAATCATGCCCTTTAACATCAAATAGTGTCCAATACAATTTAATCAAAAATCAAACCCAATACATGCTCTTATAGTCTCTGCAATATAAGGGATTTTATGTCCAATTTAAATCCAATCCAATTGAATCCAATCCAACATTAAATCAATATTCCCAAATGATTCCAACTCATCCAATGAATAAAAAAAATCAAAAAACCAAGACTTTTAGGGCTCTTTGTCTCTCGGCCAAGCCACAAAAATTGGGGAAAAATGATCTAATCACAATTTCATGAAATTGATCCAATCAATCTTCTATTAAACTACATTTAAGCATACTCAATCATCCAATTTCATAAAATCATGCTCAAATACAATTTACCCAATTTTTAACCCTAAGTCAAATTTCATGCTTTCACTCCGCTCTGATACCATTGTTGGAGTTCTACAGTCCCAATGATCGATAATAACATAAAAACACATGTGAATACAATCAACGAAGTTGCTGAATACTTACATCGAGCGGTTAAGCGATGCGATGGACAACACAAATCTTTTTCTGCCCGTTGAGAAGCTCGGTAGTGGACTGAAAATCAGTCTCCATTTTCGGATTCAATCTTCCTCTAAGCTCTAAGCTTTGGTTGATGGTGATTCCAAGCTCACGAGTGGGTTTCTCTATCACCTTCGCAAGACACAAAAGGTGTGGCTAGCACTCCGGAAATTTTACAGTAAAATCTCATATTTTCTCCTTGTGTTTCACGGTCAAACCAATGAAGGAAGAAGAAGATGCCCAATTTGGGCGTGTAGAAGAGAAGAAGGATGAGAGAGATTGAGTTGTGTATTAGATATTTGTTTTCCAAAAACAATAAACATATACCAATTTTTGATTTTCAAAACGCCAAAAAGTACAAGCCATTAAAGGTTTGCCAACTACCACCATCAATCAATCAATCAATCAAATTGTCACATCACTCAAAGTGACATGTGATTTGACGCTTGATGTGACTAATGATTTGACACTTGATGTGACTTGCGTGCCGCACTCGAATTCGCAATGCGAATGCGCTCACAAACACTCTCGGGCTCGGGTTTGTTAATTCTAAATTAATGAATTTTCTGTTGCGACGTAATTAAATGATTTTGCCTAGCGAAATCACTATTCACGTCGCTAATGAATTAATTCTAAATTGACTCGTTGCCTGAATTAAAATCTAATTCAATTCCGCGTTGAAATCCAATTTCGTATAATATATCGAATATATTATTTTATCAATTAATTCCAAATTAATCGTTATCTCTATTTAAATGATATTTTATCCTAGATAAAATATCTCTGTAATTAATCCCAGATTAATTAAGTGCGAGTCATACGTCATCGGTGAATCTTCGGGAAGCAACCCATGAGATCCCCGGATATGTTGGCAGTAAATTCGGTCGTCGGACTATCAAAACACGTAAGTACCTAGTACTACGCTTTTACCGATTTACAAGACAAGGTTGGCTTCTAGCAAAGCGCCATGCCTACCCAATTCTCCAGAAACATGCTTACAGGAATAAACGATCTATATCAGGCGTAGTATACGTAGTATTGTGTATTTCGATCCAGTATCGGACGATCACATGCAAGGCCTGGGGCTGGTACAATGTCTGCCCCGTATGAAGCATATGTTAGATCACGAGCAACTAGTCTCTTTATTATCGGATAATCATGACCAAGTCAAATTATCCCGATGGATACCACCCTTTAGAGAACCAGTTCTGTATCCCTGCGCGATCATCAGCTCCATATGACTGGAGTGATACTTCTGTCTTGACATCACACCCAACACACTACGATTCTCAATATACCCAGCAGAGGCATACACAAAACCTGTTAAAGCCTGGACGACCAAACCAAAGTATATTGATTGTCACAAGTATTAGCGGTGCAAGTCTCAGGTTAAGACCAAATACACATACCCTGATTTCAGACTTCCATAGACACATAGTCATACTACCAATGGAATTCAAAGGAGTCTATCCATAGCGAAGCTGTTTCCCGTACCATCAGTAGCACAACCTTCTATTACACTTGCATGAGTATCTTATACCCAAATATATGAGAACTATGCCGTTATGCTCTCGCAACGCGCACAAGTGTAATACTAGTCTTTTACGCATTATCGATGTCCAATCTTGATAATACTCTGACTAGGGAATTTAATGATTTATCATTCGTGGATTGATACTGTCTCATAGCATCTTAATCCAGGAACAAATCATAAGGACCTCTTATCATTTATACATCTGGTGATCTAATCACAAATGATAAGAGAACAATCTCCTTTGTCACATAGTTAATTTGTACAACAACACCATAATCTATACAAATAGTGACGCTATGGTTCATAAATGTCCAATAGTCCCCTCTTGGACCGATCCATGCTGAATCTCTTCAACACTTTGTCAATGTACGTGCTCTGGGAGAGTCCAAGCAGCTTTCTACATCTATCCCGGTAGATCTTTATTCCCAGGATAAGGCTGCTTCTCCCAGATCCTTCATGGAGAATTTTAATGAAAGCCAAGCTTTCACCGATGTTAACATGGGAATGTCATTGCCAATAAACAATATATCATCAACGTAAAGGATAATGAAAGTCAGTGCGCTTCTAATAATCTCTTATATACACAAGGATCATCCTCATTTTGAATGAAATCATATTCTTTTATGATCTCATCAAAACATTGGTTTCAATAACGCGATGTTTGCTTTAATGGGGAAAAATGATCTAATCACAATTTCATGAAATTGATCCAATCAATCTTCTATTAAACTACATTTAAGCATACTCAATCATCCAATTTCATAAAATCATGCTCAAATACAATTTACCCAATTTTTAACCCTAAGTCAAATTTCATGCTTTCACTCCGCTCTGATACCATTGTTGGAGTTCTACAGTCCCAATGATCGAATAATAAGCATAAAAACACATGTGAATACAATCAACGAAGTTGCTGAATACTTACATCGAGCGGTTAAGCGATGCGATGGACAACACAAATCTTTTTCTGCCCGTTGAGAAGCTCGGTAGTGGACTGAAAATCAGTCTCCATTTTCGGATTCAATCTTCCTCTAAGCTCTAAGCTTTGGTTGATGGTGATTCCAAGCTCACGAGTGGGTTTCTCTATCACCTTCGCAAGACACAAAAGGTGTGCTAGCACTCCGGAAATTTTACAGTAAAATCTCATATTTTCTCCTTGTGTTTCACGGTCAAACCAATGAAGGAAGAAGAAGATGCCCATTTGGGCGTGTAGAAGAGAAGAAGGATGAGAGAGATTGAGTTGTGTATTAGATATTTGTTTTCCAAAAACAAATAAACATATACCAATTTTTGATTTTCAAAACGCCAAAAAGTACAAGCCATTAAAGGTTTGCCAACTACCACCATCAATCAATCAATCAATCAAATTGTCACATCACTCAAAGTGACATGTGATTTGACGCTTGATGTGACTAATGATTTGACACTTGATGTGACTTGCGTGCCGCACTCGAATTCGCAATGCGAATGCGCTCAGAAACACTCTCGGGCTCGGGTTTGTTAATTCTAAATTAATGAATTTTCTGTTGCGACGTAATTAAATGATTTTGCCTAGCGAAATCACTATTCACGTCGCTAATGAATTAATTCTAAATTGACTCGTTTGCCTGAATTAAAATCTAATTTCAATTCCGCGTTGAAATCCAATTTCGTATAATATATCGAATATATTATTTTGTCAATTAATTCCAAATTAATCGTTATCTCTATTTAAATGATATTTTATCCTAGATAAAATATCTCTGTAATTAATCCCAGATTAATTAAGTGCGAGTCATACGTCATCGGTGAATCTTCGAGAAGCAACCCATGAGATCCCCGGATATGTTGGCAGTAAATTCGGTCGTCGGACTATCAAAACACGTAAATACCTAGTACTACGCTTTTACCGATTTACAAGACAAGGTTGGCTTCTAGCAAAGCGCCATGCCTACCCAATTCTCCAGAAACATGCTTACAGGAATAAACGATCTATATCAGGCGTAGTATACGTAGTATTGTGTATTTCGATCCAGTATCGGACGATCACATGCAAGGCCTGGGGCTGGTTACAATGTCTGCCCCGTATGAAGCATATGTTAGATCACGAGCAACTAGTCTCTTTATTATCGGAATCATGACCAAGTCAAATTATCCCGATGGATACCACCCTTTAGAGAACCAGTTCTGTATCCCTGCGCGATCATCAGCTCCATATGACTGGAGTGATACTTCTGTCTTGACATCACACCCAACACACTACGATTCTCAATATACCCAGCAGAGGCATACACAAAACCTGTTAAAGCCTTGGACGACCAAAACCAAAGTATATTGATTGTCACAAGTATTAGCGGTGCAAGTCTCAGGTTAAGACCAAATACACATACCCTGATTTCAGACTTCCATAGACACATAGTCATACTACCAATGGAATTCCAAAGGAGTCTATCCATAGCGAAGCTGTTTCCCGTACCATCAGTAAGCACAACCTTCTATTACACTTGCATGAGTATCTTATACCCAAATATATGAGAACTATGCCGTTATGCTCTCGCAACGCGCACAAGTGTAATACTAGTCTTTTACGCATTATCGATGTCCAATCTTGATAATACTCTGACTAGGGATATTTAATGATTTATCATTCGTGGATTGATACTGTCTCATAGCATCTTAATCCAGGAACAAATCATAAGGACCTCTTATCATTTATACATCTTGGTGATCTAATCACAAATGATAAGAGAACAATCTCCTTTGTCACATAGTTAATTTGTACAACAACACCATAATCTATACAAATAGTGACGCTATGGTTCATAAATGTCCAATAGTCCCCTCTTGGACCGATCCATGCTGAATCTCTTCAACACTTTGTCAATGTACGTGCTCTGGGAGAGTCCAAGCAGCTTTCTACATCTATCCCGGTAGATCTTTATTCCCAGGATAAAGGCTGCTTCTCCCAGATCCTTCATGGAGAATTTTAATGAAAGCCAAGCTTTCACCGATGTTAACATGGGAATGTCATTGCCAATAAACAATATATCATCAACGTAAAGGATAATGAAAGTCAGTGCGCTTCTAATAATCTTCTTATATACACAAGGATCATCCTCATTTTGAATGAAATCATATTCTTTTATGATCTCATCAAAACATTGGTTTCAATAACGCGATGTTTGCTTTAATCCATAAATGGATCGATTTAACTTACAAACCTTGTTTGAAAGTCTTGGTACGACAAACTCGTCAGGCTATTGCATATAAACATCCTCCAAAAGGTTTCCGTTAAGGAAAGCAGTTTTGACGTCCATCTGCCATATCTCGTAATCGAAATATGCAACTATAGCAAGCATTATCCTAATGGATTTAATCATGGCAACGGGGTGAAAAAGTTTCGTCATAATCAAAACCATGTCGTTGACGATACCCTTTCGCTACAAGCCTAGCTTTGTATTTTTGTATGTTGCCATCCATGCCCGTCTTCCTCTTGACGACCCATTTGCAACCAATAGGCTTTATGCCTTCTGGTACATCAACTAGTGTCCAAACATGGTTGGTGTACATGGAATCCATTTCGGAATTCATGGCATCTTGCCATAAATCGGAGTCGATACCTTGTATCGCTTCCTCATAAGTAGCCAGATCGTCTTCCATAATAAGATTAATATCCACATGAGGTGAGATCAGAAACCCATACCTCTCTGGTTGTTTTCTGACTCTCTCCAATCTACGTGGTTCTTGTGTATTCGAAGACTGTGGTACAGTTTCATCCCTGATGAACTGTTGATGTTCCGTTAAGGATTCTGTGCCAGGAACAATATCACTCCAATTTTCATCGAGTTCTACTTTCCTCCCACTAACCACTGCATTTAGGAATTCCTTCTCAAGGAAAATCGCATGTGGAGCAACAAATACTTTGTTCTATTATGGGTGATAGAAGTAATATCCTTTGGTTTCCCTAGGATATCCTACAAATAGGCATTTATCCGATTTGGGTTCTATTTTGGTACCTTCCAAACATTTGATGTATGCCAGTAACCCCAAATCTTCAGGAATGAGAAACCTGATTTCTTTCCTGTCCATATCTCATACGGAGTCTGTTGAACAGACTTTAACGGAACCTTATTTAAAATAAGTATTGCACTGTTCAATACATATCCCCAAAAGGAAATAGGTAGCTCTGTACGACTCATAATAGACCTTACCATGTCTAACAAAGTTTGGTTTCTCCGTTCGGACACACCGTTTAATTGCGGTGTTCCTGGAGGAGTCCACTGTGAAAGAATACCATATTCTTTCAAGTAATCAAGAAACTCATTGCTTAAGTATTCGCCACTACGGTCCGACCATAATGTCTTAATACTTTTACCGGTCAATTTTTCTACTTCGTGTCGAAACTCTTTGAATTTCTCAAAGGATTCCGACTTGTGTCTCATAAGATACACATAACCATAACGCGATGCATCATCCGTAAAGGTTACGAAGTATTCACATCCACCTCTAGCCTGGTTAGACATGGGCCCACATACGTCACTATGAACGAGGGCTAACAGTTCGGTGGCACGTGCACCTTTACTACTAAAAGGTGACTTAGGCATTTTGCCTAATAAATAAGATTCACAGACGTCATATGATTTGGATCAAATCTGTCCAAGTACCCACTCTTCAAAAGTGTGGATATACATGTATTTTTTATGTGTCCCAGACGACAATGCCACATATAAGTTTCATCTTTGTTACTTAGTTTAAGCCTTTTATTTGTTACAGAATATGTTTGAGATTGAATTTTATTGAAAATATAAAGACCATTATTTACATCAGCAGTGCAAATTTCCATATCATTTTTATACATAAAACACCCAGTGTTTCTAAATACAAAGTATACCCACATTGGGCTAACATAGATACAGAAATAATATTCCTAGTCAAACTAGGTATATAATAATAGTCTGTAAGTTTAAGTACATGCCCCGAGGGCAGTTCCAAAACAAAAGTGCCAATGGCCAAAACGGTGACTCGTGTCCCATTTCCAACGCGGAGGTCAATCTCTCCTGAGGCCAGTCTCCTGCTAATCTGCAGATCCTGCACATCAGTACATATATGAGTACCACAATCAGAATCAAAAATCCAATTTTTAAAACTAGTAGTAAACATGTTAATTTCTATAACAAACATACTTGAAGCCGGTGCCTTGTCTGCTTTGATTTCCTTCATGTGTGCCTTGTACTCGCGGTAGTCACACTTCCAGTGACCCCGCTTGCCACACTGCAGACATACATCTTGGGATTTGTCCTTACCCTTCCCAGAAGGTTTTTGACGATTTGGCCTTGCCTTTCTTATTATTCTTCTTCTTCTTTACACCTCCAGTCACCGTAGGCCAAGCCCTCGGAGTCTGAGATGTTGAAGCGAAGTGCGCCTCGCACTTCTTGCCCTTTTGAAGCTCTTTTTCTGCTTCGCGTAATGTGGACATCAACTCTCGAAGAGTTTATTCTTGGTTCATCATATTGTAGTTCATGATGAACCCACTACAAGTGTCAGGGAGAGACTGTAAGATCAAATCTATTGAAGTCTCATCCTCGAAGACAATGCCCATCTGTCCTAGCTGCTTAATGTCAGCAATCATCTGTGACACATAGTGCTCACCAGACGTATCCTCTGACATGCGAGCGCGGAAGAGCTTCTTCTGCAACTTATATATTTGCGATCTAAGATTATATCGGTAAAGATCATGCAACTTCGCCATCATCTGATAGGGATCCAATCCCTTGTTTTGACGAAGAAATTGTTGAGTCATAGCAGCAAGCATTATAGATTGAGCAGTTAAGTTGTCATCGCTATGAGTCTTCCAAAGCTCTAGCTCAACTATCTGATCAGATCTATGCCTAGGCCCAAGAGGTCTCTCTATAGTGTAGAGCAACTTCTCGGATCCCAGGACAATCTTAAGATTCATGTCCCAATCTTGAAAGTTTGTGCCATTAAAGATATTGTCGCCCATGATAATATCTCTAATGCTTAACTTTTCTGTCATCTTAATTGCAATAGTCAAACTATTTAATTAACGATGTATGGGTACAGTCTAACTGTTACAAGAAAAATAATAAAATATTAGTCCAACTAATAAATATACTTGACGAAATAATTTGAAAGCGCGTAAAGCCAAGTATTTGAACGAAATTGCAAATTCAATACTAGCCTCCCACTATTTTTCGGCGAGCCTCTAACCCTCTGTTGAGTACTCAGGAAACCTAGTTTCCTAGTGGGCTAGGATCAAGTTAAATAACACACAACCTTCACTTTGGCCAACAAGTTGTATGATATTTAACTAGGTATATCTCTAAGATCAATTGGATCTCATCCAATTCCTAGATCCGGTAGGTGGACCTCCAAGTCCGAAACATATATACAATATATATACCAATATATGCCAATATATTTTCCTAACCTTTTTTCCTCTGAATCAACTAAGCCTTGGCTTTGGTACAACAAGCTTAATGATTCCAGTTAAGCAAGACCCATTGACTTTGGAAAGCTTCATAATCGATGTCGATGGACAAGAAATGATCTTGACTTTGGCCAACAAATTACAACTTGGACAAGACATACGATATGGAACAAAGCCTTCATGATTCAAACACATCCGCGATGGACAAAGGTCTCGACTTTGGCCAACAAACCAGTGCCAATCTTGGATCTTGAGAAAGAATCACTCAATGGAAGGAAAACGCTTAATATTTATTGAGGGTTTTTCGCGTAAATTGGCAACCAATTTATTATCTTTGATTAGGTCTCATCATACACCGTTAAGCATGCATTCTAAAAGCATAATAAGGCGCGGTAAATAAATTAATAATGATGTGCGGATGGATATCTCACAGATTGTTCCTAGAACAAATCACTGCCTTTCCTCTCCCCGGCTAGCACTATTCTAACTTCTACCCAATTACATAATACAATTAGACAAACCTCATTAACATTGAGGGGAATTAGGTGAGAATAGAATTACAAAGAATCGAGAGATAAGGCTGGACACACATGTCCAATTTAATAAATTCTAAATTTAAAACAAAATTTCCAAAATTGCCTTTTCCCTTCTAATATCCATCTGATATACCTTATTCATTCAAAACATCCATGTATTCACACAAAGCATGTTATTCAATTAATCTAATCCAATAATTAATCTTTGAATAAAGTGATCATCCCATGTTCAAACAACGATTTGATTTGCACGAGTCCACACGTTAAGAATAAATACTCAAGTATGAATTCTTGAATTATATCGAAATAAATTATTTAATCTAATTTAATTCGTATTCAATACTAATCTATATTTAATTCCAAATTAAATAACTACATTTTTAAATGCCCCTTTAAGACTTAGATTCCAAATCTAATCTAAATGGGTCTCAAAGCCCATTAACATCCATGTTGTTTAATTAAAGCCAATGGGCTTTCAATTAATTTCTTAAGGCATGGACTTTGTTCAATATGGGTCAAACCCAAATACCAAAGCCTAATTAAGGAATCACCCTATTTTCCAATAAACCAATTTTAAACATAAAAGGCCCATTTGTCATATTTGGACTTGATTGCAAGTTTAGGCCCAATTTGGATCCAATCCAATTGACCTAACCAACTTGCCCAACCCAGCCCATTAGGCCCAAATACAACAATTAAGCCCATTTCCAAATTAAGCCCAATTATAAATTCTAATTTTCAAAAAATTCACAATTTAATAAATCAAGTGTTTAAACCATGATTAACTATTTAAATTAACATTTCCAAAAATACTAATCTATCAATTAATCATTTATCCATCATCAATACATGTCCAACATTATTGAAACAAAATCATCTCATTTCCATGCTTAAAGCTCACGACATTAGTATGGATTTTTTATCCGATTCTAATTCAATCTGATTGAATCTCAATCAATATTCCCAAGTTTTAAACACATCCAATGGTCTTAAAAAAAATACCATGACTTTATGGGAGCATATACATTCGGCCAAGCCTAGCAAATTTGGGGAAAATAATCCAATTAATTTTTTTTCAAATTGATCATGCATAACTCCAAGTTATTAACATACAAGCATACTCAAAAAAACAATTTGTTTAAAACATGCTCAAATAAAAAATACCCAAATTTTAGTATATAAACCCTAATCAAATTTCATGCTCAATAAGGCTCTTGATACCATTATTGGGTTTCTAAGGCATTCCCAAGATCAATCCAAGCATAAAACATGTGAATACTAAAGTAAGAATGGCGGAATCATACTTACAAAGAACGGATGTTGGATGCGTTGAACACAAAAATTTCTTCCTTGAAGTTTTGGCCAAGCTACTCATTTGAATTGAAATCCAAGCTCCAAGCTTTGTTGTTGATTCCAAACTCAAGGATAGGTTTCCCTAACACCTTGATATGATTCCTTGTGTGTGTGCTAGCACAAAATTGAAACAAATTTTTGTCTTTGGTAAAGAACAACTCTCGGCCAAGGAACAAAAAAATGGAGAGAGTCAAATTTTGGTTCAAAACCGTGAGGGAGAGAGAGAGTGTAAGACTTGTGTTTTTTTTTCTAAAACAAATTACTCACTAAATCAACTCCAATATTTGGTATATGATTTTCTAAAAAGCTAAAACAAATTTGGAGGGAAAATAGCATTCAATGCTTCCAACTAATCTCATCGTCAATAGTGACTAGATGTCAATCACAAAAAAGTGACATGACTTCCATCACTAAAGTGACTTGCGATGTGACTTGTGGACCCCACTTAAATTCGAAATCCGAGTGGGCCCGCAAACACTTCCGAATTAACGAATTTTCCATTGCGACGTAATTAAATCAAATTTAATTAAATAATTATGCCTAGCAAAATTACTATTCATGTCGCTTGCGAATTAATTCGTTCACCCGAATTAAAATCCAATTTTAATTCCGCTTTGAAATCTAATTTCATTTAATAAATTTAATATATTATTTTATCGATTAATTCCAAATTAATCGTTCTCTCTCTTCTAATAGTATTTTATCCCAGATAAAATCTCTCCGTAATTAATCCCAGATTAATTATGTTCGAATCATACGTCATCGGTGAATCTTCGGGAAGCGACCCATGAGATCCCTGGATATGTTGGCAGTAAATCCGGTTGTCGGACTATCCGAACACGTACGTACCTCGTACTACATTTTTATCGATTTACGAGACATGGTTGGCTTCTAGCAAAGCACCGTGCCTACCCAATTCTCCAAAAATATTCTTAAAGGAATATATAATCTATGTCAGGCGTAGTATACGTAGTATTGCGTATTACGATCTAGTATCGGATGTCACATGCAAGGCCTGAGGCTGGAATAGTGTATGTCCCGTATAAAACATATATCGGATCACAAGCAACTAGTCTATTTAATCGGATAATCATGACCATGTCATATTATCCCGATTGTTGCAACCAATTAGAGTACCAGTTCCGTATCCATGCGTGATCATCATCTCCATATGAATGAAGTGATACTTCCATCTTGACATCACATCCAATACACTACGATTCTCAATAAACCCAGAAGAGGTGTACACAGAACCTGTTAAAGTCCTGGACGACCAAAACCAAAACGTATTGATTATAGCAAGTACTAGGGATGCAAGTCTCAGGTTAAGACCAAATACACCTACCATGATGCGGATTCCCATAGACACATAGTCATACTACCAATAGGATTCTGCGGGGTCTATCCGGAGCGAAGCTGTTTTCGTACCATCGGTAAACACAACCTCATATCAAACTTGCATAAGTATCCAATACTTAAATATTAGAACTATGCTGTTACGCTTCCATAACACGCATAAGTACAATACTAGTCTATTCTGCATTATCGATGTCCAGTCTCGATAATACTACGACTAGGGATATTTAATATTAAACCTTATGGATTGATATTGTCTCATATCTAATAATCCAGAACTAATCATAAGGAATTTTATCATTTATATATATTTAAGTAATCAAATTACAAAATGATAAAATGTAATTTCCATTGTCACATAGTTAATTTGTACAAAAACCACAATGTCTTTTACAAATAGTGACGCTGTGGGTCATAATTGTCCAACACTAAGTATGGAGGATAACTCAGATATCCACAGTGGTATCTCAAGTCAAAGAATCACTATGCTCACTCAACCCGAGAAGATTCTTATTGACGTTGGTGTACCATACATTAAGAATCTTCGGTGAGTCATTCAATGTTTATCCGCTATAAACACCTACACATCTATACGAGTCTCCAAGACTCATGGTTCACTGAGAAACCATCGGAATTTAAGATTCCAATAAATGACATGTACCAGTCTCAACGGGTTTACTTTACTGACCAAGTAGTGTAAACCTTGGCCGGGAACTGTCTAAGAATGACAACGTCATGATAAAACTCAATGTCAATTGCGATGTTTTTGCAACAATGACATAACTAACCATTCTAAGGTCGGTTACGTCTTTACCATATTAAAGAATAAGTTATATAAAAGAAACTGTTCATTTTATTCATAATAAAATGTTACATTAGTATTTACATGGAAATACATAATAAAATTGGCGTTCAGAGCACCAACCCTAACAGTACCAACAAAAATTGAGGATGAAACTCTGTATCATCAAAATGAAGATCTTGGAGGTTGCATTGCACAAAATATTGAAGAAGATTTACCTGAGCTAGTCATATCAGAGGATGAAGAACTAAAATCTGACATCTCTTTACATCCTAAGGTTGACACTTATGGAGTATGCATTTCGCAGATGACAGATGAAGAATTGAATGCGGAATCCTAAAATATCCTGTGAAGAAAATGTAGAGCAAGAAGCAGAGCAAATAGAGGAGCAAATATCTGACCTTATTGAAGATCCAGTTAATTCAGGCGAAACATCACTGTTTTAGGGAGTAGAAATCAAAGATATCGCCCAGAAGCTTGACAAAATGGAACTTTCATTCAAAGTCAAGCACCATACAAGACCTCCTGATTTTCTTTCTTTTTTTTTAAGGAACCACTGGAGCGACAAAGATAAAAAAAGGTGGCACGAGTACTGAATGAGATTAATTTTTTTTGCCACTTTATCATTGGAAGAGACCTTCAAAAGCAACGCTCACGGGATTGTCTTTAATCGGACATCCAAAACGATTCTGAAACCTCCTTGATAGATATATTTCAATCACGTCTGGCTGAAGATGAAAAAATTAGTGCTAGCAGGGAGTCAACCCATGCATTTTTTTGTAATGTCTATTTTTATATTTTTTGTATACATGTTGTAGAGTTTTTAATTTTATGTGTTATGTTTGTAAGGAAAGGCACAAACAGAGAATTTAAGGAGGAATGGTGTTTGGCAATCACAAAGATGAGATTTAAGTCATTAGTGATGGCTGAGTAAGGAATGGATTCTTGAGATGCATCCTAATGGATTTATATACCAAATGAGTATCGTATTGCGTACACAATTCTGTTGCCTTAATAATTTCTTTGATTTGCTTTTCTTTTGTTTTTTTCTTTTATTTTCGCCGACAAGATCTATACTTTTTGACTTTCATGATTTATTTTAACGATTATTGTCATTTGACAGGTACTAGTGCTATTATTACTCACCCTTTTCAGGATCTATAAATTCAGCTCGTCATTCTTCTCTTCTACACATCCAGATAAAAATTCAGATAAGAGAAAAATAGAAACCACTTCCAATCAATGAGTTACTCATATATGTGGTTTTGTGGATCTAACTCTGGGACCAAACCAGAATTTATGGAGGCCGCAAAGGAATTGAGGAGAGTTATTGCTGAATGAAACATGCACTTAATATATGGCGGTGGAAATAATCGATTAATGGGATGTGTTTCAAAAGCCATGCAAGAATGTGGCAGCATGTTTTTGGAATCATTCCAAAACCATTAGTAGAGACAAACCTCATCGGAGACTCAAACATAGAGGAATGTATTATCCCAGACATGTCTGAACAACTCATTGAAATGGTCAATCACGATGACGCCTTCATTGCTTTACCAGGCGGGCTAGGCACGTTGGAAGAAATATTCACTGTGGCATCATGGGTAAATTTGAACATCCACCAGAAACCCATTGGATTCTTTAAAGTGGATGGATTTTTCGATTTTCTTTTTGTCTTTCTTGCAGATGCTAACAAACTTGGGCTTATCTCAAAACCTGTAAAAGACATATTCCAAACAACGAGAAAGACCGATGAATTAATCGACCAACTCTTAGCCTATGAACAAAAAATAGACCCCATTGTTTCCAAGTTGAACTGGTCTTATAGCGATCGTGGAAAGAGCCGTAGATTGGATTTAGATCTTAATCGATAATTTTATAAAGCAACAATTGTCAATATCGCGCTAACCAGGTGCTATCTAATAAACTATTCTTCTACTTTTTAAGACATTGGGGACAATGTCTCATTTAGGTTTGGGAGAAGGGAATAGTTAATAGTATCTTGTTTTTATTGTGTTATTTTTAGTTCAATTTTTTTTCAAAAAATACAAAAAAAAAATTGAAAAATTTTACAAAAATAAAAAAATATTTTGCGTTTTTGTCTTTAACTTTGATTAATTAGGTTAAATTGGTGATAGATAGTTGTGTAAGGAGTTTCCACTCTGGATACGTATCTCAAACCTATTTTCGAAAGAAGTTAATTTTTGTTTATTTCCTTTTGAATTATTTAATGTGAATTATCCATAAAACTGACTAAAATGAATCTCTATATGCTCAGTTGGCAGATATTATCAACATATGTAGTAACATACGGACATGAGCTGTAATTGAAAAGTTTTTAATATTCAGTGCTCTAGTTTAATTGGAGGAAGCATCTATAAATGGAAATGGAGTAAAAAAAAGAAAAAAAAAGAAAAAAATCTGTATAAAAAAAAGTCTGAGATCCGAGTCATTAAGTCTGTAAGAGTGTCTTAACACCTAGTTCTCTAAAGCTAACTGGTTTGGGAGTCACTGGCCCAAAACTTGCTACATGGATCGAAGATGTTACAAAAAATATATATATCTGAAGTCTGAGTAATTAAGTCCGTAAGGGTGTCTTAACACCTAGTGCCCTAAAGCCAACTGGTTTGGGAGCCACTGGCCCAAAGCTTGCTACATAGACGGACGATATTGTATATAAATAAAAAAAATTCAAAAATCAAAGAAAACAAATCAGAAAAATAAGAAAAAAAAATTTATTTCATTGCTACAAAAAGGTGTGAATTCTGATAAAACTTTAGGAAAAAAATATTACTCTCTTCTCAACTGCACTTGTGACTACTGTGGGCAAAATGAGTTGATTAATATTTTGTGGTTGTATATATGAAGAATGGTAAAAATAATCAGAGAATTTACTTATTCGGTAATTCGGAAAGAAAGAAAACAACTACTAACTTGGAGTAGAAGTTTTACATGTTTAGTCACTAACTTTTTTATCTCTTGTCTTTTTGCTTTTGTGTGCATTAATTTTACTATCTTTTTACTTTTATAAGATGTTGTGGGTATCATCGCAGTAAACCCTCACGAGACTACAACTCATCCACTGGGGACACCTAGGGGTTTAAAGGCTTGTTGCATATGCTAAATATAACTGTGATCCCTACGAAAGTGGCTTAGTTTAATTTTAGTTGTTACTTGTATTTTATTTTGTTGTTTTGCTCGAGGACTAGTAAAATGTTAGGTTTGGGGGTGTGATGAGCGGAAAATATATCAATATTTACCATCCCTGTTACCTAATATTTTGTTTAGTTTCTCGGGTTTGATAAACATTTTGATGTGTTTTGATGTGTTTTGTAGATAAATAAAGTATTGGGACCTAATGGAATCAACTCGGGGCTAAAACGATGAAATCCGGAGCAAAAAATGGCGAAAACGGAAATTTACTATACGCGTCATGAACTGCAGTCCTAAATTCCAGTTTTGCGCAAGTTTTATATTTTGACCATAACATTTTCATCCGATATCTGATTGAGCTGATTCAAGTGCCAAATTAAAGAAGACACAAAGATCTACAACTTTGAAGATTTAAATAATTTCATGGTCGGAAGATTACATAACCGAAATTGATGAACAATCCGTAATTGTGTTATGTTTAATTACTAAAGTCATTTTCAAAAATATAAAAATTTATCAAACTTCCACCAAACATGCAAGCATGTTATGATTGGTGGAGTGTTTAGTGCAATGTTTTGTGACATGTTTGGTAGAGTGTTTTGCGGCGCAATTGGTGGAGCAATTGGTGGAGCAATTGGTGGAAGCCTTTAGATTTTCCTATAAATACCAAGCCATTTCATTTGTAATTCTGATGCTTTCTTTAGGTTTTTGTAAGGAATTTAAGAATTGCATCTTGTTTGTATTTATTTTCAGTATTTAATTTATGCATTTTTATTTTCAGTAATAGTAATAGTTTATTTTCTTTTATGTTTTATAGTTAATTTTCTGCTGGGGGAAAGGTGAAGCTTTTATTATTTGAGTTTAAATTAATCTCCCTTAATTATAATTTAACATAAAAGGTTATACCACCTTAATGGCTGGTTTTATTTATTTGACATAATGTGACACCCCTATATGGCCAGTCTTTAGGTGACAGATAGTTACCGCCAATATGGCTGGTTTATGGACAAATGATAATACCGCATTTATGGTTGGTTGGACTTAATTGAAAATCTGACTTAATGAGGTTACCGCCTATATGGTCGGTTGATAATATCATTGATAAATTTCATATTATAATAAGGGAGATTCTAAATTATAAGTAGTAAATGTGGATCCCCTAACCCCCATCATTTTATTTTTATTCTAGGAAAGTGATTAAACACAATATTCACATGCTTAATAATTGATTTAATTATATTATGGGTAATTCTTTCGTTTGTTTATTGAGTCTTAAGCTTAATACATATTGTTAACTGGCCATTAATAAGATTGATTTGGTAAACTTAAAATAAACTTGACAAATGAATTTTAGGTTTTTGCCTTAGACTTAATAGCCGACGATCTTCTTTGAGGATAAATAACCCTTTAATAGATTTCCTTACAGGATAGACATATACCTGTCGGGCGGGGATAGCCACTTTTGGAACTTGAACTTAATAAATTCAGGTAACTTGGTTAACATAGACATATGATTAATTGGGTTATTTGGGTATTTGCATCTGACCATCGATAGAGGCTTTTGTATATCTTCGTGTTCCAGGTTAGCAAACTGACTTATTACACATATATAAGAGAATCAATTTATCTTTAGGATAATATTGTGTGGAATGACAACCCTAGATCTTTGTGTCTTTTATTTATTTTTCATAGTATTTTCTTTTGTTTATTCTATTTAAGCAAATCCACATTCAACCAACCAAAAACAATCATTCTATTATCCCTTAATTAGATACTTGTAAATAAATAGTATCAATAATTAATAACAACAGTAGGAATTAAGTCCTCGTGGGATCGATATTTTTATACTACTTGAACGATATGTACGCTTACGTTATACGCGTTTGATTACACCGGTCAACTTGACTGCCTTCTTCCTGTACAACTTTTGAAACAATCACCATTAATCCAAGATTGCCACCGCCATATACTAAGTGCATATTCTTTGCAGCTAAGACTCAACCCATTTCCTATGCTGCTACTAAGTATTGTGGTTTAGCACCAACACTAGTACCGCAAAACACACAGATATTTTCAACTCGTATTCTTGAAGTGGCTTCCATGTTTTACTCTGGATGTCTTCAAAAGTGCAATGGTGAGTTGAATTTTTAACACCTGAAAAGGGTGAGTAAAAAATAATAGCACTAGTACCTGCCAAATGACAATTATTAGTTAAACAGTAGAATAAATCGTGATAGTCAAAAAGATCTGGATCCTGTTAGAGAAAGTAACAAAACAAATCACAATTATTAGGAAAAGACAAAGAGATATAATATTTACAATAATTTACGGCTTGATTAACGTCTATACATCAGGGACAAGCTTCCAATCCAATTTCTTATAAATCGACAAATAGAGTCTTTTTGAGTCAGATTCCCAAGACTTAACTGTTGTCTTTCTTTTTGGAATTGTGCATATAACACACGAATTTCGTGTTACACATATCCACTGGGATGTATCTCAAGAGTTTTAGATATGCCATCCAAAGACTCCTTACTCAATCCATCCCTAATGAAATTAATCTTATCTTCACGATTATCAGACCCCATTCCTAAAGAACGACAGCGAGTATATAAAACATAGGAGCACATTTATAACAAACACATATTCTTTTGGCTCTTCTCTTTTTAGCATATGTGCTTCTTCCTAAACCAGGCAGATGTGAAATAAAAGAGTTATGAAACTCACCTGCCAATCAACCCGTGCTTCAATAATCCAATGAATGTCAGTAGGAAACCTTTGTTCATCAGTAGTCTCATCCGTTCCAAGCGAGCTTTGTAAACTTTCATAAGGGATTTTTAAGGGAGAGAAGGAAATTACTTGTGAAGATTTACGAGAGCTTCTTCCATCCTGAAATAACTTAACCTCCGAAAACTAAACACACAAAATGAAATTACACCAAATCATAATAATACACAAATTTCATGGGTTGCCTCCCAGCTAGCGCTAAGTTAACGTCATCAGCTAGACATGACTTCCCGAACTTTAGGCTAGATATGAAAGTGTGACACTTTCTTTTTATCGCTCAATTGATTCTCCCCAGTTGTGCTTGACACTCTTGTTTTTAATCTTGAAAGTTTTGTTGGAGTCGGGATCATGTATCTCAATGGCTCTGTCTGGTAAAATCTTGGTGATTAGGAATGAACCTGACCACTGTGATTTTTCACTTCCATGAGAAGAGTTTCAACCTTGATTTGTTTAACAGTACCTTCTACCTTGGTTCCAGTTGTATGCGCACTAACTTCTCATCATGTCTTTTCCTGGCCTTTTCTTTGTATAATTTGGCATTCTTAAAAAGCTGAATGTGAAATTCCTCCAATACATTGAGCTGGTGAAACTGTTTCTCTTCTGTTGCTTGTAGTGTAAGAATTTTCTTTTTCAGTGGACAAGACGTTTTATCTTCAAGCTCCACATGCAGTTGACATGTTTTAAGTTTGTCAGTAGAACTTTGCTTTGCATTAGAGTTCTGGGCGGTACTATATATCACATCAAGTCTGAAACATTCCTCCTTCTTTTATCATCCGGAAAATTCATGCCCTTGAAAACATTGAATCTTACTTCTTGGTCATGTACCCACATGGTTAGTTATCCTTTATGTACATCAATAATAGTTTGATCTGTAGCTAAGAATGGTCTCCCGAGGATAACTGGAACATCTTCATCTTCCTCCATATCAAGGACAATAAAATCTACTGGGAAAAAAATTTATCAACCTTAACCAACACATCCTCAACTACACCTCTCGAAAATACAAGTGTCCGATCCGCAAGTTGCAGAGAGACTGAGGTAAGCATTGTTTCTCCAATTTGCAAATCCTGAAAATAGAAAAAGACATCAAGTTAACACTTACACCTAAATCACATAAAGCCATACCGAAGTCATGTTCTCCTATGGTGCAAGGAACAATGAAACTGCCAGGATATTTCAACTTTGGGGGAAGCTTCCTCTGAATGATAGCGATGCATTCTTCTATCAATGCTACTGTCTCATAATCTCCCAATCTTCTCTTTCGTGAAAGAATGTCTTTCATGAATTTGACATAGCTAGGCATTTGTTCCAAAGCTTCTGCAAATGGAATGTTGATATGCAGTTTTTTGAAGATCTTCAGGAATCGAGAAAATTGTTTGTCTAGTTTATTCTTCTTGAGATGCTGTGGAAAAGGTGGAGGTAGAGTGATATTTTATTGATCTTTTTCCTTTGCTTTTTTTTCTTCCATCGTTAGCTCTGATTCTTTTGGAACTTTCTCAGCAGTTGTTTTGACTTCAACATCTTTGTTGATTTCAGTACCGCTTTTTAATATGATGGCATGACATTGCTCATTCCCCATGTTCCTTGGATTTGGTTCTGTGTTGCTAGGAAGGTTACCTGACGGTCTGTAACTCTGAGCATTAGCCAGTTGTCCAATTTGATTCTCCAGTGCTTTAATAGAAGCAGATTGACTTTGAATTAATACTGCATGGGATTGAAACAAAGAATCATACCTAGCTGTTTGAGAGTCATGTTTTGCTTCTATCTTATTCAAATGGGTAAACACTTCTTATATTCCTGTTTTATTTAACTGCTCATGGCCTTTATTTTGTCGTTGGAATCCGGGTGGGTGGGTTTAATTTACCCTGAATTGTTGCTCCATGCAAAATTGGGATGATTCCTCCACCCTGGGTTGTAGGTATTGAATATAGATTGTTGCCCTGTCTGTTGAAATTGTTGATGTAATTCACCGTTTCTTTATGTTGGTTTGGCTCTGGTGCTCCTCCATATGGTGAACTTGTGGTTCCAATATTACCTTACATGGTGAGAGTCTTCATAAATTTTCATATCTGATATAGCTTAGTATTCACTGTTGAGTTGGCTCCAACTTCATAAATTCCTGCAATTCTCTGGATCATGCTTCTTTCTGTTGGCCACAAGGAATTGTTGTTGGCCATTTCTTCAATTAAGTCCCAGGCCTGATCATCTCATTTTGCCATCAAAGCTCCTCCAACAGCAGCATCAATCGTGGTTCTCATTGTCTAGAAAGTCCATTATAGAATGTTTGGACTTGAAGCCATTTTGGAATCTCATGGTGATGACATTTCCGGAGAAAATATTTGTACCTTTCCCAAGCTTCGTAGAGAGTTTTTGAGTCAAGTTGTACAAAAGATGTGATGTCATTCCTTAATTTTACTGTTCTGGCTGGTGGAAAGTACTTTGCAAGGAATTTGGTTGCTAGAGTGTTCCAAGTTGTGATGGAACCTGCTGGTAGTGAATGTAGCTAAGCCTTTGCTATGTCTTTCAAGGAATATGGGAAAACACGCAGTCTCATTTCTTCTTCAGCTCATCGGTTGTAATTGAAAGTGCCGCAAACTTCCAGGAAGTTGCTGATGTGGGCATTAGGATCTTCAGTTGCACTTCCCCTAAACTGAACTGACTGCTGAATCATCTGAATGCATGTTTTGATGTCACACGTATTTGTTGATAAGGGAGGAAGTACAATACAGGAAATGAGGCCGTCAACCACCGGAATGGTTATGTCTCGAATGGGAATTGGTGGTGCAACCTCCAAAGGTTCAGGTTCCATGTTGATGATTGCTTCTTAGCCCTCTCGCCTTTCCCTTCTCTTCTCATGTAGTGTCTGAGAACCTAAAACACAAGAAAACAAAAACAATCAGTAAAAAGAAATTATATACAAGTAAAGGTATCTAACCTAAAAACTAATAGTGAAAGATAAATAAGTCCCCGGAAACGACACCAAAAACTGACCCGCGTAATCACACGCGTATAACGCAAGTGCACGTATCATTCAAGTACTATAAAAAGTATCGATCCCACGATGACTTAATACCTAAGCTATTAATTTGTGAAGTCAAATTTTTACGAGTATCTAATAGATTTATTGATTTATTGGGTGGTGATTTTTAAACTTAAAATAAGTAAATAAAAATAACGCGAAAAAAAGTTGAGGAAAATTCAAATTTATAAAACTATCCAGGGTTGTGAATCCTTCCAATATCTTTTAAAAAGATGAAGTGGTTATTTTATGTTTGTGTAATATATTGGTTTACTAACCTGGAACACGAAATTATTCAAAAATCTCTGTCGATGGTCAGTTGCACATACCCAGTGTTATCCAATTAAACCATATGTCTATGTTAACAAAATTACCTAGATTCATTAAGATCAAGCTCCAATTGTGGCTACCCCCGCCTAACAGGTATATGTCTATTCTGTAAGGAAATCTAATAAAGGGTTATCTATCCTCAAGGAAGATCGTGGGCTATTAAGTCTAAGGCTGAAACCTAAAATTCCTTTGTCAAGTTTATTTTGAGTTTACCAGATCAATCTTATTAGTGGCTAGTTAACAAGACGCATTAAGCTTAAGACTTAATAAGTAAATATTTATATTACCCAAACTATAAAATAACCCTTTATAACCCGGAGATATTGGAATTCATCACAACCCCAGATAACAGACTTAGTTACGATACATATCTAAGGCTAATAAAAGCTTAATAAAAATAAAAGACATAAAGTGAATGCTGGAAATTAAATGCTGGATTTTAAAAGTAAAAGAAAATGTCGGGATTAGAGGATCCACTTTTAATATTTCAAAATTAGAAATCTCCCTTATTCTCAATATTTACCGATTAATTAACCAGACCATAAAGGCGGTAAATTAATTTGTCTCAATTAAATCCAACCGACCATATAGGTGGAAACTACGTCTAAAATGAAAAACCGACCATATAGGCGGTAAATAAGGTTGTCACATAAACTGGCCATATAGGCGGTAACTAATTAATCCAAATTTTAATTAAAATAAAGGAGATTAATCTAATTTATTATATTAAAAGTCTTACCTCTTCACCCTAGCAGAATGAGATTACTTGCTCATGCTGTCAAAGAAAACACACAAAATTTTATTAATTAAATAAAAAGAAAATACAAGAAAACTTAAATAATATACAAGACACTTTCCTTTAGGTTTTCATGGAGAAACTCCTCCAAAGACACTATGAAAAAATTACAAAGTTTAGCTTGGTATTTATAGGAAAATCTAAAGGCTTCCACCAATCTCTCCACCAATTGCTCCACCAATTGCTCCACCAGACATGGCACCAAACATGGAATCAAAAATGGCACCAAACATGCAATCATGTTTGGTGGAAGTTTGTCAATTTTTTTTATTTTATTAATTTTATCTTATATTTTGAAAATGACTATAGTAATTACACATAATATACTAGATTATTCATCAATTTCGGCCTTCCACACTTCAGAATTAGAAAATATTTAAATCTTCAAAGTTGTAGATCTTTGTGTCTTCTTTAGTCTGGCACTTGAATCAGCTCAATCAAATATCAGATAAAAACGTTATGGCCAAAATACTAAACTTGCACAAAATTGGAATTTAGAACTGCACTTCGTGACGTGTATAGTAAATTTCCGTTTTAGCCATTTTATTGCTCCGGATTTCATCGTTTTAGCCTCGAGTTGATTCCATTAAGTCTCAATACTTTATTTATCTACAAAACACATAAAAACACATCAAAACGTTCATCAAACATGAGAAACTAAATAAAATATTAGGTAAAAGGGGTGATAAATATTGATATATTTTCCGCTCATCACGTGCCTACCCAATTCTCCAGAAATATTCAATTAGGAATATATAATCTTTATCAGGCATAATATACTATTTATTACGTATTACGATCCAGTATCGGATGTCACATGCTAGGCCTAGGGCTGGAATTGTGTCTGCCCCGTACGAAGCACATATCGAATCACTTGTAACTAGTCTCTATAATCGGATAATCATGACCTAGTCATACTATCCCAATAGCTGAAGCATTTAAGAGTACTAGTTTTGTATCATACGTGGTCATCATCTCCATATGACTGAAGTGATACTTCCATCTTGACATCACGGCTAATACACTACGATTCTCAGTATACCCAGAAGAGGTGTACACAGAACCTGTTAAAGCTCTGGATGACCAAAACAAAAGTATATTGATTGTCACAAGTATTAGCGATGCAAGTCTCAAGTTAATTCCATATACACCTACCCTGATTCGGATTCCCATAGACACATAGTCATAATACCAATGGTACTCCGAGGGGTCTATCCAGAGCGAAGCTGTTCCCGGTCCAACGGTTAACAGAACCCTCTATCACACTTGCATAAGTATCCAATACTTAAATATATGAGAACTATACCGTTAAGCTTCCATAACGCGCACAAGTGTAATACTAGTCTATTCCGCATTATCGATGTTCAGTCTCGATAATATTACGACTAGGGATATTTAATGATTAAACCTTTCGTGGATTAATATTGTCTCATATCTTATTAATCTAGTACTAATCATATGGACTTTTATCATTTACATATCCAAGTAATCCAATTACAAAATGATAAAAGAGCAATTTCCTTTGTCACATAGTTAAATTATACAAGAACACCATGTTCTTTATAAATAGTGATGCTATGGGTCATAATTGTCCAACACAGTGCTGTCGTCAGGAAGATATGGGAACAGTATTGTATATCCATTAGTATATTTTTTTTTGCTATTTCTGTTATTTGTTTTGAATTCCAATTCGAGCCAAACTCTTATTAGGGTTTTATAATCTCATTAAACCACTAAATTAAGATCCAATGGCTAAGATTAAATTGGCTTTTATCCCACATCAGATTCTTAATTAATTTTATTGTCTTTGGAGCACTATATAAACCCAAAGAATTCTTCACAAATTTTTTACACCAAAACCTTTCATATCTTGGGTTTATATAAGTGAGCAACTCTAAAGTTTAAGAGTAAGCCACTGATTTTGAGGATCCTTAAGTCTAATTGACTAGAGGAACCTCGAGTTAAAAGTTTTGAGGTATTTGCCTAGGCTAGCACCAAGAGCAAAATACCAGTGCACTCAAGGCGTAGTCTTGCCGTTGAGTTTTGGCTTTGGTGTGTGCATCTTTGGAGGCCACACACTTGGGTGGCTCATTGGAACTAAGAAGAGCTTGCTGAGTTCGAGAAAAGCTTGTAGATTGGAAGGAGGACTGAAGGAGTCTATTGTTCAAGTAAGTCTTTTTCTTTCTTTATTTTAATTAAAATTCTTATGATAGTTAGCATGTTTAGGTTTTTGTTCTTTGCATGTTTTATGAGTTTTATGCTAGAATATATAGTAACATGCCTAGGCTTGTAGTGTTGGTTAAAATCTAGGTCCCAAGATCAAACAAGACATGAAAATCATGCATGAATACACCAACGAAGATATCAGAATACTTACATTGGTTGGTTGAGTCGAATCGGCAACAAACAAAACACAAAATGCTCACTGGTTTGGCGCCACTGCATGCAGTCCACTGCCTTGCATCTACTGATTTTGAGCTGCGAAATGAAGCTCCTAACTTCGTCAGATGGATCCCGGATCATGGTCGAACCTCCCTACCACCTTCGCAAGACTTGTAAGTGTGCTATCACTTGAATTTTCACCATGAAAACCCACTCTTGCTTCCCTATTATTCACGCCCAAACTGGTTCAAAACCAGTGAAGAAAAATGGCTTTGTGCGTGAGAGACATGAGAGAGATGAGAGATGAAATGTGTTATTAACTTAATAAAATGTAAAGAAAAATTGATTATATATTTTCCAAGAATAAAATATTTAATTTTTCATTTAACTTTATCAAATAAATCAAATGAATATTGGAGCCAAAACCAAAAGGTTTTTCCCTCCAAAATGCTTTTTCACTTTATGTCAAGTCCATCATGATTCATATCACCTTTATTAAAGTGACACGATGTCAAGTCACATCACTCAAAGCGACAAGTGTATTGACGCTTGATGCGACCGATTGATTTGACGCTTGATGCGACATGCGTCGCCGCACTCGAATTCGAAATACGAATGCGCTCGCAATCACACCCGGGCTCGGGTTCGTTAATTCCAAATTAACGATTTTTCTGTCGCGTCGTAATTAGATGATTACGCCTAGCGAATTCACTATTCACGTCGCTAACGAATTAATTCTAAATTATTTCGTTCGCCCGAATTAAAATCTAATTTTAATTCCGCGTCGAAATCTAATTTCATTTAATATATCTAATATATTAATTTATCGATTAATTCCGAATTAATCGTTATCTCTCTCTAGATATTTTATCCTAGATAAAATATCTCCGTTATTAATCCTAGATTAATTCTCTCTCTCTTCTATATAATCCCAGATTATTCAAGAGTGCGAGTTGTGCGTCATCGGTGGATTATCGGGAAGCGACCCATGAGATCCCCGGATTAGCTGGCAGTAAATACGGTCGTCGAGTATCCGAATCACGTATGTACCAAGTACTACGTTCTATCGATTTACGATTTACGAGACAAGGTCGACTCCTAGCAAAGCACCAAGTCTTCCCAATTCTCCGGACATATCCATTTAAGAATATCAAAGATCTGTATCAAGCGTAGTATACTAATGTATTGTGTATATCGGCCCAGTATCGGATAGTCACGTGCTAGGGCTGGGGCTGGATAAGTGTCTACCCCGTCTGAAGCACATATCGGATGTCTGGTAACATAGTCTCTATAATCGGATAGTTATGACCTGGTCACAATATCCCGATTGGTTGCGAAACACTCAAGAGCACTAGTACCGTATCCTGCGTGACATCATATCCATTATGACTGAAGTGATACTTCCGTCTCGACATCACACCCAATACACTACGACTCTCTGATAAACCCAGAAGTGGTGTACGCAGAACCGGTTAAAGCCATGTACCACCAAGACTAAAGTCTACCGATTATCGCAAGTATTAGCGATGCAAGTCTCAGGTTAAGACTATACACACCTACCTTGATTTCGGCCTCCCATAGACACATAGTCATAATACCAATGGGATTCCGAGGGGTCTATTCAGAGCGAAGCTGTTTCCCGTACTATCGGTGAAACACGACCTCCTATCGCACTTGCATAAGTATCCAATACTTATATATATGAGAACTATGTCGTTGTGCCCTCACAACGCACACAAGTGCAATACTAGCCTATTCCGCATTATCGATGTCCAATCTCGATAATACTACGGCTAGGGATATTTAATGATTAATCATTTGGGGACTGATACTGTCTCATATCATTCTCAGTCCAGGAACTAATCATAGGGACCTCTCTTCATTTATATATTTATGGTGATCTAATCACAAATGATGAGAGTGCAATTTCCTTGTCACATAGTTAATTTGCTACAACAACACAATGATCTGTGCAAATAGTGACGCTATGGGTCATTTTGTCCAACAATCTCCCACTTGGCACATAGCCAGTCATTCAAGTGTCCTACACTCGAACTATGTACGGTTCGCTCAAATTGCTGAGGAAAGGTTTTCGTTAGCGGATTTGTTTGATTATCGTTTGACGCGATTTACACGATCATCACATCGCCACGATGTATGATCCGAACGAATCAGATGATATAGAAGTGTATATCTGGATCGTCGATGAGACCTTTAATTCTTAGCTTGTGCTGACGCCTAGCTCAGCTGCTAAAGAACTATATCTAATCTAATTAGATGTACATTCGATCCAAATGACTTCTATTGCTGCCTCGCTGCAGCAATAATCCGCATTGTTGTTTATTCGCGCAACAGTTATCTTGCTCGGAATATTTCAGCTCACTGTCCCGTTATTCAAACTTTATAGTACCTCAGTATTTAATTGTTTGGAAACTTGCAGCAGTGATCCAGTCACTTCAAGTTCTCCTTCTCCATAGTTTAAGACAACATCTTTAGTTCTCTCAGATACTAACAGATGTTCTTAATGTTCAATCCATGACTATTACTTGGATTGACCTGATCGTGACTCCATATGCTCGAAGCGTATGAGACACCCTATCAAGTACATTTTAAATGTACAATTTTCAGAGAGTGTTAACAACTCCAAATCTATCCCAGTAGATCTTTATTCCTTGAATAAAGGTTGTTACTCCCCAGAATTCTACGGAGAATTTCTATTGAAAGAATATCTATGAAAGCCAAGCTTTCAGCAATTGCTTTATGGGAATTTAACTGTCAGTGCGCTCCCACTAACCTCCATATATACACAAGAATTATTTCGTTTTGAATCAAATCATAAATCATTATGATTATTTCAAAACGACAGTTCCAAGAACCTTATGCTTGCTTCAATCCAAACATGGATCGAATAACCTGTAAACCTCGTTTGTCGGTTATACAAAATCGTCTGGATGTTGTAAACATCCTCCAAAAGGTTTCCTTTTCAGGAAAGCGATTTTGATCTATAACTGACATATTTCTTAAATGAAATACGCAGTTATCAACAAGCATCTTCAAAATGGATTTACCATGGCAACAGGTAAAAGGTTGAACCGTTATTAACACAATGTTGATAACGATACCTTTCCGTCAAAAGCCTAGCTTTGTACATTGGTATGTTGCCTTCCATGTATGTCTTCCTTGAAGATGTTTATAGTACCAATATGCACAATGCATTGTGGTACAACAACTAGTATCTAAAATAGTTGTTATATATGGAATCCATTTCGGACTCATGGCACTTTGCCATAATAGGGAGTCGAAACCTCGTATCACTTCCTTAAAACGTAGTCGGATGGTACACCTTCATAAGATTGACATCTTTATGAGGTTAGATCAGAAACCCATACCCTAGGTTGTTTTCTGACTCTATCCGATCTACACAGTTCTTGTGTATTCGAAGATTAATGGTACAGATTCATCATTGATGAACTGTTTGTGTTCCATTAAGGACTTCGTGCCTAGAACAGTATTACTCCGATTTTCATCGAGTATCACTATCCTCCCACTGACCACTGCATATCGGTATTCCTCTCAGGAAAAATGCACGGTGAGCAACAATCACATTGTTCTCATGTGAGATTTATAAGTACTATACTTATGGTTTTCGTTAGGATAACCTATATTGGCACTTATCCAATTTGGGTCTTTTAGTTTGGTATCATCCAAACGTTATGCCTGGCATACCCAAATTATCAGGAATGAGAAACCCCGTTTCTTTCCTGTTCATATCGTATATGATGTCTGTCAAACAGATTTATATGGAACCTTATTCTAAATAAGTTTTGCACTGTTAATACATATCCTGGTTGAAGGAGATAGTAGCTCAGAGCGACTCGTGATAAACCTTATCATGTCCAACAAAATTTGGTTTTAGTTCGGACACACCGTCTAACTGATGTGTCTAGGGAGGAGTCCTCATCTGAAAGAATACCGTACTCTTTCATGTACGTATGAAACTTACCGCTTAAGTATTTTCCATTACGGTCTTACCGTGGTGGCATAATACTGTAGCCGATCTGTTTTTCTACTTTGTGTCGAAACTTCAAAAGTTTACGATCTGTGTTCTTCAAAAGAAACACATAACCATAACGCGATGCTACATCCGTCCCCAAGGTCACGAAATATTCATGTTCACATCTAGTCTAGCTAGATATGGGCCCACTAACTTCACCATGAATAGGGCTAACAGATCGGTGGCCCTTACACTATTACCAAGTAAATAGTGTTTTAGGTACTTTACCTAATAAACTAGATTCGCAGACCTTATTTGAATAGTCAAATCAGTCCTAGTACCCACTCTTCAAAAGTGTGGATATACGAGTCTGGTTTAATTGTGTCACAGACAACAATGCCACAAATAAGTCTCTATTGATCAAATCAATTTGAGCTATTCATTTGTCATTTTATATGTTTGAGATTTTATTTATATTCAAAATATAAATTCTGTTATTTACATCTAATGTATTTATCTCAATATCATCTTTATATAATAAAACACTTAGTGTTCTAGAATATAAAGGTTTTATCCGCAATGGATTAAACACTGATATAGAGATAATGTCTCTAGTCAAACTAGTTACATTATAACAGTTCCTAATTTAAGTACATACCCGAAGGGTAGTTCCTAAATTTAGGTATCTACGGTCGAAACAGCGACTTTCGTCCCGTTTCCGATTTGTAGAGAAATCTCAGCTTGAAGTCAGTATCCAGCTCATAGCGGATTCTGAACATCAATACATATATTTTATGTACCACACTAAGTATTTAAAATCCAATTCAATACTAGTAGTGAACATAACTTTGACAAATATTTTAAAGTTAGAGCCTCGCCCTTTCTTAATTCCTTCGTGTCTTCCATATCCAAATGGTAGTCACTTTGGGATATGTCACTTATCTTTTCAATATTTCACAAACCTTTGGCCAAGCCTTGGGTTTCGGAATATCGAAACGATGTGCACCTTGTGCAACACGCCTAATTGCAAACTTTGACTTTTCACCTCTAGAATAGTCAAATCAATTCTCTAAGAATTATTAATTGCAATTTAATACTTTTAAATCTAAAGATAGATTTATGATAAGTATATTAATTAAGCACTAAAGTCATCATCACATAAATCTTCCAAAGATTTTATGCTCTACTTATTTGCTTAATTATGGCCTAGATATAACAAGTTATTTTATCCAATAAAGTAACCTATTATGAATTCCCAATATGAAAATTAAATCATTTAAAACATTTAATCCAATTATATATTTTAAATATTCAACTTTTCAATTCTTTCTTGATTTTAATAGTCCAACTATTTAATCAATTTAATAAAGTACTATTTATTATAATGATTACAATAACCCAATTATTTAATCAACTATAATTTTAATATTGATTACTATAATCCAATTATAAAATCAACTATCATTTTAATTCAATTATATTGATTACTATATCCAATTATAAAATCAACTATATATTGAATGAGTTTGTATATAGTCCAACTAATATAAATTTTTTAAAACAACTTAAAATATTAGTCCAACTAATACTTTTAATTAATATGACGAGTAATATTTGTTTGAGCGCGTATGGCGAGTAATTGAACGAATGTTGCAAATTCAATACTTGCCTCCCACTATTTTTCGTCGAGCCTCTAACCCTCTGTCGAGTACTCGGGAAACCGTGTTTCCTAGTGGGCTAGGATCCCGTTAAATATCACACAATCTTGACTTTGGCCAACAAATTGTATGATAATTAACTAGGTAGATCTCGAAGATCAATTGGATCCCATCCAACTCCTAGATCCAGTAGGTGGACATCCAAGTCCCAAACATATATCTTATATATGCCTCTATACATCGAATGTATACCCTAACCTTTTTCCTCTGAATCAACTAGGCCTTGGCTTTGGCACAACAAAACCTAGTGATTCCAGTCAAGCGCGGACCCATTGACATGGAAGCTTCGTAATCAATGTCAATGGACAAGAAGTGGTCTTGACTTTGGCCAACAAACCACAACTTGGACACGACACTGATATGGAACAAAGCCTCGTGATTAAAACACATCTTTGATGGACAAGGGCTTGACTTTGGCCAACAACCCCTGCCAATCTCGGATCTTGAGTAAGAATCACTCAATGGAAGGAAAATAAACGCTTGATATTTAACGAGGGTTTTTCGCGTGCAAATTGGCTACCAATTTAATTATCTTTGTTAAGGTCTCATCATCATACACCCTTAAACATGCATTCTAAATACATAATAAAGCGCATATGAAATAAATAATAATGATATGCGGATGGATACTTAACACATTGATCCTAGATCAATTCTCTCATTTTCTCACTCAAGCTAGCACTAGTATTACTTCTACCCGTTACACTACACTTCTAAAGAAACCTCATATGCATAGAGGGGAATAGGTGAGAAGAGAATACAAAGAGAATAGAGGTGATAAGGCTGGACACGTAGGTCCAATTTAATAAATCGAATTTATTACAACAATTTCTAAAATTGCCCACCCGACTAATATCCATCCGATATACATTATTCATTCAACACAACCACGTATTCACACACATAAGCATGCTATCAATCAATCAATCAAATTAATTAATCTGATAATTAAGTGATCATCCAATGTTCAAACAACGATTTGATTTTGTTTGAGTCAAACTCGTTTTTGTGAATAAGTACTTAAAGTACGAATTCATGAATTAAATTAAACTACATTATTAAATCTAATTTAACATGTATTTAATACTAATTCATATTCAATTCCAAATTAAATATTACACTTTTATTTAATAAACCTTTTACGATTAAATTCCAAATATAATCGTAACGTGTCTCAAAGACCGATTAACGTCCAACGTCAATTCAATTAAAGTCCAATGGGCTTTTAATTGATTTCTTAAGGCGTGGACTTTGGTCAACTCGGGTCAAACCGATAACCAAAGTCCAATCCGGGATTTACCCATAAGCCCATAAATCAATCTTGGCCTATTAGGCCCAATTGAACTTTAAAGGTTCATTAAGTCGCATTTGGGCTTTATGGTTAAGGTTTAAGGCCCAATTGGATCCAATCCACTTGGCCTAAACCAAACTTGATAAATCAAGCCCAATGGGCCCAAATACAACATTAAAGTCCAATTCCAAAATAAGGCCCTATTAATTAAATATACAAAATCCAATTTCATATTCAATTAAACTAAAGTGTATTACATGATTAATCAACTAAATCAACATTTCTAAAACACTAAATTAGTCCAATTAATCATGCTTAATCCATTATTATATGTCCAACACACAAATTGAAAAATCAAACCCATTTACATGCTACAAAGCTCTCGGCCAAGGAGGGATTTTGTGTCCGATTTGGTTTCAATCCAATCGAACCGACAATCGACATTAAATCACCATCGAATTTGATTTCACACCATCCAATGTCACAAAATCAAAATTACCAAGACATTAGGGCAATAATACCATTCGGCCAACACAAGAATTTTGGGGTTTTGTCCAATTCGAAATCCAATCCAATTCTATTCAAATTAACATCAACCTTAATGATTTAACTCATCAAATGAATCAAAAAAAAAAATTCCAAGAATCCAAAATACATACACACCATTCGGCCAAGTGAAGCAAATTGGGGATTTTTGTTCAATTCAAAATTCAATCTAATTGACTTCAAATTAACATCATCCAACATCATTAAAACTCATCCAATGAACCAAAATGAAAAAATTCCAAATTCCAAACATGCTTAAAGATTCGGCCAACATGAATAAATTGGGGAAAATTATTCCAAATTAATTTTCTTGAAATTGATCCAATCCAACTTCAATTAAAGATCATTTAAACATGCTCAATTAATCAATTTAAACAAAAACATGCTCAAAATCAAAATACCCAATTTTTAATAACATTCGGCCAAGATCATCAATTTGGGGAAAATAATTCCAAATCATTTTTCAACAAATTGGTCCAACCAAAATGAAATTAAACATGTTATAAGCATACTTAAACAATCAATTCATTCAAATCATGCTCAACAAACATTTACCCAAATTTTAAGCCCTAAAATTTCATGCTTGAACCTATAGCTCTTGATGCCATTGTTGGTTAAAATCTAGATCCCAAGATCAAACAAGACATGAAAATCATGCATGAATATACCAACGAAGATAGCAGAATACTTACATTGGTTGGTTGAGTCGAATCGGCAACAAACAAAACACAAAATGCTCACTAGTTTGGCGCCACTGCATGCAGTCCACTGCCTTGCATCTACTGATTTTGAGCTGCGAAATGGAGCTCCTAACTTCGTCGGATGGATCCCGGCTCATGGTCGAACCTCCCTACCACCTTCACAAGACTTGTAAGTGTGCTAGCACTTGAATTTTCACCATGAAAACCCACTATTGCTTCCCTATTACTCACGCCCAAACTGGTTCAAAACCAGTGAAGAAAAATGGCTTTGTGCGTGAGAGACATGAGAGAGATGAGAGATGAAATGTGTTATTAACTTAATAAAATGTAAAGCAAAATTGATTATATATTTTCCAAGAATAAAATAATCAATTTTTCATTTAACTTTATCAAATAAATCAAATGAATATTGGAGCCAAAACCAAAAGGTTTTTCCCTCCAAAATGCTTTTTCACTTTATGTCCAGTCCATCATGATTCATATCACCTTTATTAAAGTGACATGATGTCAAGTCACATCACTCAAAGCGACAAGTGTATTGACGCTTGATGCGACCGATTGATTTGACGCTTGATGTGACATGTGTCGCCGCACTCGAATTCGAAATACGAATGCGCTCGCAATCACACCCGGGCTCGGGTTCGTTAATTCCAAATTAACGATTTTTCCGTCGCGTCGTAATTAGATGATTACGCCTAGCGAATTCACTATTCACGTCGCTAACGAATTAATTCTAAATTAATTCGTTCGCCCGAATTAAAATCTAATTTTAATTCCGCGTCGAAATCTAATTTCATTTAATATATCTAATAAATTAATTTATCGATTAATTCCGAATTAATCGTTATCTCTCTCTAGACGATATTTTATCCTAGATAAAATATCTCCGTTATTAATCCTAGATTAATTCTCTCTCTCTTCTATATAATCCCAGATTATTCAAGAGTGTGAGTTGTGCGTCATCGGTAGATTATCGGGAAGCGACCCATGAGATCCCCGGATTAGCTGGCAGTAAATACGGTCGTCGGAGTATCCGAATCACGTACGTACCAAGTACTACGTTCTACCGATTTACGAGACAAGGTCAACTCCTAGCAAAGCACCAAGTCTTCCCAATTCTCCGGACATATCCATTTAAGAATATCAAAGATCTGTATCAAGCTTAGTATACTAATGTATTGTGTATATCGGCCCAGTATCGGATAGTCACGTGCAAGGGCTGGGGCTGGATAAGTGTCTACCCCGTCTGAAGCACATATCGGATGTCTGGTAACATAGTCTCTATAATCAGATAGTTATGACCTAGTCACAATATCCCGATTGGTTGCGCAACACTCAAGAGCACTAGTACCGTATCCTGCGTGACATCATCTCCATTATGACTGAAGTGATACTTCCGTCTCGACATCACACCCAATACACAACGACTCTCTGATAAACCCAGAAGTGGTGTACGCAGAACCGGTTAAAGCCCTGTACCACCAAGACCAAAGTCTACCGATTATCGCAAGTATTAGCGATGCAAGTCTCGGGTTAAGACTATACACACCTACCTTGATTCCGGCCTCCCATAGACACATAGTCATAATACCAATGGGATTCCGAGGGGTCTATCCAGAGCGAAGCTATTTCCCATACTATCGGTGAAACACGACCTCCTATCGCACTTGCATAAGTATCCAATACTTATATATATGAGAACTATGCCGCTGTGCCCTCACAACGTACACAAGTGCAATACTAGCCTATTCCACATTATCGATGTCCAGTCTCGATAATACTACGACTAGGGATATTTAATGATTAATCATTCGAGGACTGATACTGTCTCATATCATTCTCAATCCAGGAACTAATCATAGGGACCTCTATTCATTTATATATTTATGGTGATCTAATCACAAATGATGAGAGTGCAATTTCCTTGTCACATAGTTAATTTGCTACAACAACACAATGATCTGTGCAAATAGTGACGCTATGGGTCATTTTGTCCAACATGTAGAATAATCAAAATAAATGGGTATTGGGCAAAGGGAAAACGACATCATAATTTTTATTTTTCTGCTGCGCACTCGCGGCCGCTTCCCAACAGTGGTCGTGTCCATCGAAATGACCACCGAAAGTTTTCATATGGAGTGTTTTCATTAATTAATAAAATGGAAATCTTTATTCTATGTGTCTTACATAACTTATATGAATCATCAACACTGTAATAAATGTTAGACAATTATGACCCATAGCGTCACTATTTGTAAAAGACATTTTGGTTTTTGTACAAATTAATTGTGTAGCAATGGAAATTGCATTTTATCATTTTGTAATTTGATTACTTAAATGTATAAATGATAAAAGTCCTTATGATTAGTTCCGGATAATAAGATATGAGATAGTATCAATCGATAAAGGTTTAACCATTAAATATCCCTAGTCGTAGTATTATCGAGACTGGACATCGATAATGCGGAATAGACTAGTATTCCACTTGTGCATGTTAAGGAAGCGTAACAACATAGTTCTCATATATTTAAGTATTGGATACTTATGCAAGTGTGATAGGAGGTTGTGTTTACCGATGGTACGGAAACAGCTTCGCTCTGGATAGACCCCGCGGAATCCCATTGGTAGTATGACTATGTGTCTATGGGAATCTGCATCAGGGTAGGTGTATTTGGTCTTAACCTGAGACTTGCATCGCTAGTACTTGCGACAATCAATACACTTTGGTTTTGGTCGTCCAGGACTTTAACAGGTTCTGTGTACGCCTCTTCTGGGTTTATTGAGAATCATAGTGTATTGGGTGTGATGTTAAGATGGAAGTATCACTTCAGTCATATGGAGATGATGATCACGTAGGGACACAGAACTGGTACTATAATTGGTTGCAACCATCGGGATAATATGACATGGTCATGATTATTCGATTAAAGAGACTAGTTGCTTGTTATCCGATATATGCTTCGTACGGGGCAGACACTATTCCAGCCCCATGCCTTGCATATGACATCCGATACTAGATCGTAATACGCAATACTACGTATACTACGCATGACAAAGATTATATATTCCATTAAGAATATTTTAGAGAATTGGGTAGGCACGGTGCTTTGCTAGAAGCCAACCATGTCTCATAAATCGGTAAAAACGTAGTACGAGGTACGTACGTGTTCGGATAGTCCAACGACCGAATTTACTGCCAACATATCCAGGGATTTCTTGGGTCGCTTCCCAAAGATTCACCGATGACGTATGATTCGAGCATAATTAATCTGGGATTAATTACGGAGAGATTTTATCTAGGATAAAATACTATTTGAAGAGAGAGAATGATTAATTTGGAATTAATCGATAAAATAATATATATTCGATATATTAAACGAAATTAGATTTCGACGCAGAATTAAAATTGGATTTTAATTCGGGCAAACGAATTAATTTAGAATTAATCCGTGAGTGACGTGAATAGTAATTTTACTTGGCATGATTATTTAAATAAATTTGATTTAATTACATCGCAATAGAAAATTCGTTAATTCAGAATTAGCGAACCCGAGCCCGGGATGTGTCACGGGCCCACTAGGATTTTGAATCAAGTAGGGCCCACGTGTCACATCACTTGTCACTTTAATTACTTTTGGTGATGGGTTTTGGTGAAAGGAATGATGATGACTTGTATTACACATTTTGTGTGTAATCATGGGATTGATTTTTACCAAATTTTGAGATTTGGTATATGATATTTTGTTTTTTTGAAAATAATATACACAAGTCATTCACTTATTCTCTCATACACACTCACGGTTTTTGGAAGAAAAAACACTTTCTCCATTTTATTGCTCTTGACCGAAACTAGGAGGAATAAAAGATAGAAGTTTTGTTGCAAAATTTCTAAAGTGCTAGCACACCAATGAATCATCCAAGGTGATAGGGAAACCATCCCAAAAGCTTGGAATCAAAGGACAAAGCTTGGAGCTTAGATCTCATCCCCAAAGTGGAGCTTGGCCGAAAACTTGGAGCAAAAAGGTTTGTGTTTGATGCATCCTAAATCCGTTCAATGTAAGTGTGATTCCGCCATACTTTACTTTTGTATTCATAATTTTTCATTGCTTATATTGATCTTGGATTGCCTTAGAGACCAACAATAAATCCCTTGGAGTAATAAGACGATGGCTTCCACGCCTTATGAGAATCATTACTCTTAAATATTCCTAGTCATAGTTTTGTGAATAATCTGGGCATTCACAAAGCGGAGAGACTAGCATGATGATATGATCCACCCTTAAGTGGGGTAGCCGATCTCATAGGCTACTAGCGAAGATCCGTCTACTTGGTGTATCATATGGATGCATGAGTTGCTCTAGTCCATCGAAATGACGTCGAAAGTTTTCATATGGAGAGTTAATTTGTACAAGAACACCATGTTCTTTACAAATAGTGATGTTATGGGTCATAATTGTCCAACACAGTGCTGTCGTCAGGAAGATATGGGAACAGTACTGTATATCCATTAGTATATAAAGAGGCACATCCTTCTCCAGAAGATTGCAAAGAGGTTTTGCAATCTTGGAAAAGTCTTTGATAAATCTCCTGTAAAAACCTACATGTCCAAGAAAGCTCTGAATCCCTTTGACAGATGTCGGTAGAGGTAGTTTTTCAATTATTTCAATCTTTGCTTTGTCTACCTCGATTCCCTTTTGTGAGATCCTGTGTCCAAGAACAATGCCTTCATGTACCATGAAATGTCATTTATCCCAGTTGAGTACCAGGTTTGTATCTTCGCACCTTTGTAACACATGTTCCAGATTTTGCAAGCAATGGTTAAAAGAATCTCCAAACACAGAAAAGTCATCCATGAATACCTCCATACTCTGCTCTAGCATGTCTGAGAATATGGCCATCATGTAACGCTTTAAAGTCGCGGGGGCATTACATAATCCAAATGGCATCATACGGAAAGCAAAAGTACCATAGGGACATGTAAAGGTGGTTTTCTCCTGATCTTCTGGGGCGATGGAAATCTAATTGTACTCTGAATATCCATCCAGAAAGTAATAGAACTCATGTCCCGCCAGTCTGTCTAACATCTGGTCAATGAATGGTAGCGGAAAATGGTCATTTCTTGTGGCTTTATTCAGCTTCCTGTAGTCCATGCATACTCTCCATCCAGTCACCGTTCTTGTTGGAATCAGCTCGTTCTTTTCATTGGTGACCACAATAATTCCTCCTTTTCTTTGGCACACACTGCATAGGACTCACCCAAGTACTATCTGAGATAGGGTAAATGATGCCAACATCCAACCATTTGATGATTTCTTTCTTCATGACTTCCTTCATGATTGGCTTGAGTCTCTGTTGATGCTCCACTGTGGATTTGTACTCATCATTCATCAGAATCTTGTGCATGCAAAATGATGGACAAATGCCTCGAATGTCTGCTATAGTCCAGCCAATGGCTCTTTTGTGCTCTCGTAACACTCTCAGTAGCTTTACTTCCTGCTCCAATGTTAGTGAAGAAGAAATAATAACAGGTAATTCAGAAGAGTTTCCAAGAAATGCATACCTGAGATGGTTCGGAAGTAACTTCAGCTCCATCTGTGGTGGTTCTTCAATTGAAGGCTTGATTCGATATTTCTTTGGTAGTTCCAAGCTTTCAACTGGTGGTGTCGCTTTGAATTGGAATGGTTTGTCAAGGTAGTTGATACATTACAGGATTTCAGCATCTAGCTCGCTGTCAGTCATGTTGGTGATGCAAGCTTCAAGTGTATCTGTAGGTTTTGACTTAGTATTCTGAACGATACTATCAACAACATCAACTCTGAAGCATTCTTCTTCCTTTTCATCGCTTGGGAATTTCATGGCTTTGAAAACATTAAAGGTCACTTCTTGGTCCTGCACTTTCATGGTCAGTTCTCATTTTTGCACATCAATTACAGTTTTACCTGTAGCCAAGAATGGTCTCCCAAGAATGATAGGTATTTCTTTGTCTTCTTCCATGTCAAGGATGATGAAATCTGCTGGGAGGATGAGTTTGTCGACTTTGACCAGCACATCTTCAGCAACACCTCGTGGAAATGTGAGTGTTCGATCAGCAAGTTGCAATGAGACTGAGGTAGGCATTGCTTCTCCAATCTGCAGTTTCCTGTAAATAGAAAAAGTCATCAAGTTAACACCAGCTCCTAAATTACATAAATCCTTACGATGTAATGTTCTCCAATGGTGCATGGGATAGTGAAACTGCCATGATCTTTCAACTTCGGGGGAAGTTTCCTCTGAATGATGGCACTGCATTCTTCCTTTAATGCTACTATCTCATAGTCTCCCAATCTCTGTTTTCGTGAAAGAATATCTTTCATGAATTTAATATAGCTGGGCATTTCTTCCAAGACTTCTGCAATGGTATGTTAATGTGCAGCTTTTTGAAAATCTCCAAGAAATGAGCAAACTGTTTGTCCAGTTTGTTTTTCTGAAGTCGCTGAGGAAATGGTGGAGGTGGATTGATCTGATCTTTTTCTTTTTCCTTTTCATCTTTTTCCTTCATCTGTGGAACTGCATCTTTTGGAACTTCCTCAATTGTTGCCTTGATTCCAACATCTTTGTTGATCTTAGTACCGCTTTTCAAAGTAATGGCTTGACATTACTCATTCCCTCGGTTCCTTGGATTTGGTTCTGTATTGCTAGGAAAATTACCTGGTGGTCTGTAACTCTGAGCATTGGCCAGTTGTCCGATTTGATTCTCCAGTGCTTTGATAGAAGCTGATTGGCTCTGAAACATAGCATCGTACCTTTTTAACTGAGTCAGCACTTTTGCTATTCCTGGTTCATTTGTCTGCTTCTAGACTTTGTTTTGTTGCTAGAATCCAGGTGGTGGATAGTTTTGCTGTTGGAATCCTGGTGGTGGATTGTTTTTTTGCCCTGAATTGCTGCTCCATGAAAAATTAGGATGATTCCTCCACCTTGGGTTGTAGGTGTTGGAATATGGATTGTTCCCCTGTCTGTTGAAATTGTTGACATAATTTACCGTCTCTTCAAGTTGGTTTGGTTCTGGTCCTCCTCCATATGGTGAACTTGTGGATCCAGTGGTAAGAGTCTTCATTTTGAGGTTTGAAAGTTTGATCCTCCGTTGTTGGTGCAGTTGGTATAAATGGATCAGCTTCCTTCTCGTCAGAGTCGGAATAATAAAAATCAAATCGAGACTTTGCCTGTTCAGGCTCCTGAACTGATACCTCTGATTCTTGATACTGCTCAGCCTCATCCTCTGTTATGATGTCATGATGAATCTGAGGATATTCGAAGGTTTCTTCAGTATTGTTTGAATTTGTTCCGTGAGAGATTTGATTCAGGTTATCTGTTAATTGTCTAATTTGATCTGTCATCCTCTGTATAGACACCGTTTGACTCTGAATTTGTGCATCGAATCGAGCTACTTGTTCTTTGAACATGTGAATCAGTTGATCTTCCTCTGATGGTTCTGGTTGTTGATGAAAATCGCAGATGGATGGTGGTTAAGATGAAAAATGTGGTTCTGTGAAATGTGATGGCTCATCATACCATGAAGGATCTTGATAGTTCTGCCACCCTGGATGGTAGTTGTATTCGCAATAATCGCTTGGGTGGTTACCATTACAAATGTCACATCTCCACATTGAGTTCTGTTGATCAAATGTAGTATTGCTTGATTCTGGCATCCAGTAATAATCATTGGGCTCGACAACAGGCCTCAGAAAACCGGACTGTTGCTCCCAGATGTGGGGTGTATCTTCTTGTAAAGCACGTAATCTTTCAATCTCCCAGTAATGTTCCATTTATAAGTCACCTGAAATCAAAAGAAAGAAATAAAAATTACAGATAAAAGAAAATTAGATACAAGTAAATTAGATAGCTTCAAAATTAACAACTCAAGAAATATAAGTCCCCGGCAACGGCGCCAAAAACTTGACGGCGTAAACACACACGTATAACGCAAGCGCACGTATCGTTCAAGTAGTATAAAAATATCGATCCCACGAGGACTTAATTTCTACTGTTGTTATTAATTGTTGAATCTATTATTTAAAAATATATAATTAAAGGGAGAATATATTTGATTGATTGATTGTAGATTTGCTAAATAAATAATAAAAAGATAAAAGAAAATACTAAGGAAAATAAAAGACACAAAATCTAAGGTTGTGATTTCTTTTAATATCATTTAAAAGATGAAGTGATTATTTTATGTTTGTGTAATAAATCAGTTTACTAACCTGTAACACTAAATTATGTAAAAGCCTCTTTCGATGGTCAAACACAAATACCTAGTATAATCCAATTGAATCATATGTCTATGTCAACCAAATTACCTAGATTCATTAAGTTTAAGTTCCAATTATGGCTACCCCCGCCCGACAGGTATATTCCTATCCTGTAAGGAAATCTATTAAAGGGTTATCTATCCTCAAGGAAGATCGTGGGCTATTAAGTCTAAGGCTGAAACCTAAAATCCCTATGTCTAGTTCATTTTAGATTTACCATATCAATCTTATTGGTGATCAGACAATAAGAAGCATTAAGCTTAAGACTTAATAAGTAAACCTATAAATTACCCAAACTTTAAAATAATCCCTTATAAACCAGTGGTATTAAAAGTCATCACAACCCCTAAATAACTAACACATAACTAGGACTATAAAAATAAAATACATAAAAATACTGAAAAGTAAAATAAAATGCTAAGGTAAAAGGAATTACTTTTACTACTACTAATTTAGATATCTCCCATAAAATAATATATAAACTTGTGTTAAATTTACCAACCGACCAGTCTGGCGGTATCCTGATTAAGTCAAATTAAGTCCAACCAGCCATTAAGGCGGAACCAAAAATAAATTTACCAACCGACCAGTCTGGCGGTATCCTTGATTAGTCAGATTTAAACCAGATTAAAATTACATTACCAACCGACCAATATAGCGGTATCCCTTATTAAGTCAATATTTTAAATAGTGAATATATTATTTTTAAGGGAGATTAATCTAAATAGTAACAGTAAAAGAATTACCTTTCACCATAGCTGAAAAAGTTACTTCAACATGGTGAATAGTAAAAACTGTAAAAAATAAAAAGTAAAAATTAAATTACTATTATTACAAAACATAATTAAATTATTTACAAAAACTAAAAATAAAAAAAAAAACTAAAAAAAAATAAATAAAAATAAAAATTCTAGAGAGAGAGAAACTCTCTCTTCAGAGAGAATTCAAGAGAGAGAGAGGTACATCGAAATCTGAAATTTCGCGCTGAATTTATAGGCAAAAAAAATGTTCCAGCGTCGCGACGCCAAGGCCTTCAGCGTCGCGACGCTGACTTTTGTCGACGTGGCACGCTGAGGCGACGACACGTGGCAAGGTGGCTGACTGTTCACGCGACACGTGTCAAGGCGGCTAATTCTCAATTATTATGATGACGTCATTGATGACGTCATGATGACGTGGCGCTGACGTGGCGATGACGTGTCAGGCGGCTGAGATCAATTGTCGGCACAATAGGATTGCGACACGTGACGACACGTGTCATGCTGTGATTGGCTGAGGCTGACGTGGCACGTTGACTTTGTTGACCTTGTGACGTGGCTGATGACGTGGCGTGACACATGGCAAAGTTGACTCTTTGACCGCTGACATGCCTGATGACGAGGCGACACGTGTCAAGTCGAGTGTCGGCAGCATATGATGATGACACGTGGCACGGCGCATAGAAGATCGCGCTGTGATGTGACACGTGTCACGGCGCATTTTAGCAAAGTCACTTCTTCAAATGTTGACTATTGAACTGCGCACACGATTGTCACGCTGGGCGTCGCGGGCGCATTGCGTGATAGCAAAGACGGTCAAATTTTTCAATTCTGGTGTCGATTGAATTCCGGCTATCTGTCGGCGTGCGCGCAGTTGCAACTTTTTGAGCAAAAGACGGCAAATATTCCCTGTTTATTTTTGTCCGGTTTTGCCCAAATTGCCTCCAGTGCTGTCCAAACTTTATTTATCTGCAAAATAACAATAAAACACATCAAAAAGTTCATAAAACTCAAGAAACTATACAAAATATTAAGTTAAATGAGTAGGAAATAGTGATATAAATACCACTTATCACACCCCCAACCTAACATTTTGCTAGTCCTCGAGCAAAATACAAAATAAAATAACATAATAAAATTAACTAAGCCACTTTCGTAGGGAACACGATTGCATTTAGCATATGCAACAAGCCTTTAAACCCCTAGGTGTCCCTAGTGGACGAGTGTAGTCTCGTGAGGGTTTACAGCAATGATACCCATAAACATTTTACAAAAGTGAAAAGGTATTAAAACTAATGCACACAAAAGCAAAAAGACAAGCGAAAAGAGAATAAAGAAAGTTAGTGACTAATTAGGTGAAAATTCTACTCCAAGTTACTAGTTGTTTTGTTTCTTTCTAAATTACCGAATAAGTAGATTCTCCGATTATTTTTACCATTCTCCATTTACACAGCTAACAAAATATTAATCAACTCATTTTTGCCCACAACAGTCATAAGTGTAGTTGATAAGAGAGTATATATTTTTGTCCTAAAGTTCTATCAGATTTCACACTTTTTTGGTAGTAATGGAATAATTTTTCTGATTTTTCTGATTTTTTTCTTTGATTTTTTTTTCTATTTTTGTTTTATATACAATACCTTCCGTCTATGTAGCGAGCTTTGAGTCGGTGGCTCCCAAACCAGTTGGCTTTAGGGCACCAGGTGATAAGACACCCCTACGAACTTAATTACTCAGACTTCAGATATATTTATTTTTGCAGCATCTTTGATCCATGTAACGAGCTTTGGGCCAATGACTCCCAAACCAGTTGGTTTTAGGGCACTAGGTATTAAAACACCCTTACAGACTTAATAACTCGGATCTCGGACGTTTTTTTTTTTTTTTTTTTTACTCCATTACTTTTTAGAGATGCTTCCTCCAATTAAACTATAGCACGGAATATTACAAACTTTTCAATTTTAGCTCACGACTGTATGTTTGCATGCAAGTTCATAATACCTGTCAACTGAACATATGAAGATCCATTTTAGTCAGTGTTAAGGAGAATTCACAAATTAAATAATTCAAAAGGAAATAAACAAAAATTAACTTGTTTCGAAATGGGCTTGAGATACGTCTCAGGAGTGGAAATTCCTTACTCGGCTATCTCTTACCAATTCCACCTTTTTAGTCAAAATAAAAACAAAAATGCAAAATATTTTTGTAATTTTGGAAAATTTTTCAATTTTTTTGTATTTTTCGAAAAATTTTGGATTAAAAATAAAAAAAACATACAAACTAGAAACAAAGTACTAATCAACTAATTTCCTCCCCCAAACCTAAATGAGACATTGTCCCCATGTCTTAAAAAGTAGAAGAAGATTTGAAGGTTGTACCTGGTTAGCGGAAATCTACAGGAATTAAAGGTTAAGATCCAGATTAATTCGACGCTTCTTACCACGATTGTCCTCGGACCAATTTATCTTTGATAGGATAGGTCAACTTGTGGTTCATAGGCTATGAGTTGGTCTATATCAGATCCGGAGCAGTTCTGGCAGTAAAGAGGAGTTCCTTCATAGGTTTGATACGAACCCATTTCTCCGAGCATCATCAAGAAACACACAAAGAAAATCATAAAATCCATCAACGTTCAGTAGTCCAAGCGGTTTCTGGTGTATGTTCAGGTTCGCCCAAGATAGTACAATAAAAATTTCCTCCAATGTACCCAAGCCACCTGGCAAAGCAATAAAAGCATCAGCACGGTTAATCATTTCTACCAGGCGTTCAGACATACCTGGCACGATCAGTTCCTCTCCGTTAGTTGGTTCAATAAGATTTGCCTCGGCCAAGGGTTTTGGGATGATTCCCAAAACATGACTGCCTCATTCCTGTACAGCTTTTGAAACGATCCCCATTAATCCAAGATTGCCTCCGCCATATATTAAGTGCATATTCCTTACAGCTAAGACTCGACCCAATTCCTGTGCCGCTTCTATGTATTATGGCTTAACACCAACACTACTACCGCAAAACACACATATGTTTTCAACTCGTCTTCTTGAAGTGGCTTCCATTTTTTTATGTATATCTTTTTCAAATCAAGATGCCTTCAAAAGTGCAATGACGGGCTGAATTTATAGTACCTGAAAAGGGTGAGTAGTAATAATAGCACTAATATCTTCAGATGACGATTGTTAGCTAAAAAAAAAGAAATCGTGTGATGAATGAAAGGTCAAAAAGTCTGGATCTTGTCTATGAAAATAAAGATAATTACAACAGAAAAGCAAATCAAAGCAATAATTAAGGCAACGGAATTGTGTACGTAATACGTCACTCGCTTAGTCTAAATTCATTAGGATATGTCACAAGATTTATTCTTTACTCAGTCTTTGCTAATGTATTGTTTCTCTTTTTGTAGTTGCAAACACCATTCCTTCTGTCTTAAAATGCTTCGTTTGTGCCTTTCCTACAAAATAACACACAAAATTAAAAAGTTCACACAAAACATGAAAAATAAATTACAGCAAATTGCATGGGTTGCCTCCCTGCTAGCGCTAAATTTTTCGTCTTCAGCCAGACGTGAATGAAATTCATCTGTTAAGGAGGTTTCAATGTCGTTTTGGATGTCCGATTAAAGACAATCCCGTGAGCGTTGCTTTTGAAGGGTCTCTTCCAACGGTAAAGTGGCAAAAGAGTTTTGTCTCATTCAGTGCTCGTGCCACCTTTTTAACTTTTGTTGCTCCAGTAGTACCTGAAAAGAAAGAAAGAAAATCAGGAGGTCTCGTATGATGTTTGACTTGGAATGGAAGTTCCATTCTGTCAAACTTCTGGGTGATATCTTTGATTTGTACTCCCCAACACAGCGATGTTTTTCCTGAATGCTCTGGATCTTCAATTTGTTCTGACAGTTGCTTTTCCATTTGCTCTGCTTTTTGCTCCACCTTTTCTTCACAGATGTATTTGAAAATTTCCATATTCAGCTTTCATCTGTCATCTGTGAAATACATGCATCAAAATTATCAACCTGAGGATGAAAAGAAATGTCAGATTTTAGGTCTTCATCCTCTGATCTGGGTGAAATTATTGGCTCAGGTAGATCTTCTTCAAACATTTGTGCAAAGCATTCTCCGAGATCTTCATTTTGAGGTTTGAAAGTTTGATCCTCCGTTGTTGGTGCAGTTGGTATAAATGGATCAGCTTCCTTCTCGTCAGAGTCGAAATAATAAAAATCAAATCGAGACTTTGCCTGTTCAGGCTCCTGAACTGATACCTCTGATTCTTGATACTGCTCAGCCTCATCCTCTGTTATGATGTCATGATGAATCTGAGGATATTCGAAGGTTTCTTCTGTATTGTTTGAATTTTTTCCGTGAGATATTTGATTCAGGTTATCTGTTAATTGTCTAATTTGATTTGTCATCCTCTGTATAGACACCGTTTGACTCTGAATTTATGCATCGAATCGAGCTATTTGTTCTTTGAACATGTGAATCAGTTGATCTTCCTCTGATGGTTCTGGCTGTTGATGAAAATCGCAGATAGATGGTGGATAAGATGAAAAATGTGGTTCTGTGAAATGTGATGGCTCGTCATACCATGAAGGATCTTGATAGTTCTGCCACCCTGGATGGTAGTTGTATTCGCAATAATCGCTTGTGGTGGTTACCATTACAAATGTCACATCTCCACATGAGTTCTGTTGATCAAATGTAGTATTGCTTGATTCTGGCATCCAGTAATAATCATTGGGCTCGACAACAGGCCTCAGAAAAACCGGACTGTTGCTCCCAGATGTGGGGTGTATCTTCTTGTAAAGCACATAATTTTTCAATCTCCCAGTAATGTTCCATTTGTAAGTCACCTGAAATCAAAAGAAAGAAATAAAAATTACAGATAAAAGAAAATTAGATACAAGTAAATTAGATAGCTTCAAAATTAACAACTCAAGAAATATAAGTCCCCGGCAACGGCGCCAAAAACTTGACCGGCGTAAACACACACGTATAACGCAAGCGCACGTATCGTTCAAGTAGTATAAAAATATCGATCCCACGAGGACTTAATTTCTACTGTTGTTATTAATTGTTGAATCTATTTATTACAAATATCTAATTAAAGGGAGAATAGATTTGATTGATTGATTATTTGGTTGATTGTAGATTTGCTAAATAAATAAATAAAAAGATAAAAGAAAATACTAAGGAAAATAAAAGACACAAAAATCTAAGGTTGTGATTTCTTTTAATATCATTTAAAAGATGAAGTGATTATTTTATGTTTGTGTAATAAATCAGTTTACTAACTTGGAACACTAAATTATTTAAAAGCCTCTGTCGATGGTCAGACACAAATACCTAGTATAATCCAATTGAACCATATGTCTATGTCAACCAAATTACCTAGATTCATTAAGTTTAAGTTCCAATTATGGCTACCCCCGCCCGACAGGTATATTTATCCTGTAAGGAAATCTATTAAAGGGTTATCTATCCTCAAGGAAGATCGTGGGCTATTAAGTCTAAGGCTGAAACCTAAAATCCCTATGTCTAGTTCATTTTAGATTTACCATATCAATCTTATTGGTGATCAGACAATAAGAAGCATTAAGCTTAAGACTTAATAAGTAAACCATATAATTACCCAAACTATAAATAAAATCCCTTATAAACCAGTGGTATTAAAAGTCATCACAACCCCTAAATAACTAACACATAACTAGGACTATAAAAATAAATACATAAAAATACTGAAAAGTAAAATAAAATGCTAAGGTAAAAGGAATTACTTTTACTACTACTAATTTAGATATCTCCCATAAAATAATATATAAACTTGTGTTAAATTTACCAACCGACCAGTCTGGCGGTATCCTGATAAGTCAAATTAAGTCCAACCAGCCATAAGGCGGAACCAAAAATAAATTTACCAACCGACCAGTGGCGGTATCCTTGATTAGTCAGGTTTAAACCAGATTAAAATTACATTACCAACCGACCAATATAGCGGTATCCCTTATTAAGTCAATATTTTTAAATAGTGAATCTATTATTTTAAGGGAGATAATCTAAATAGTAACAGTAAAAGAATACCTTTCACCATAGCTGAAAAAGTTACTTCAACATGGTGAATAGTAAAAACTGTAAAAAGTAAAAAGTAAAAATTAAATTACTATTATTACAAAACATAATTAAATTATTTACAAAACTAAAATAAAAAAAAAAACTAAAAAAAAAAATAAAAATAAAAATTCTAGAGAGAGAAACTCTCTCTTTAGAGAGAATTCAGAGAGAGAGAGAGAGGTACATCGAAATCTGAAATTTCTGCTGAATTTATAGGCAAAAATTAACTGTTCCAGCGTCGCGACGCCAAGGCCTTCAGCGTCGCGACGCTGACTTTTGTCGACCTGGCACGCTGAGGCGACGACACGTGGCAAGGCGGCTGACTGTTCACGCGACACGTGTCAAGGCGGCTAATTCAATTATTATGATGACGTCATTAATGACGTCATGATGACATGGCGCTGACGTGGCGATGACATGGCAAGGCGGCTGAGATCAATTTCGGCACAATAGGATTGCGACACGTGGTGACACGTGTCATGCTGTGATTGGCTGAGGCTGACGTGGCACGTTGACTTTGTTGACCTTGTGACGTGGCTGATGACGTGGCGTGACACATGGCGAAGTTGACTCTTTGACCGCTGACATGCCTGATGACGAGGCGACACGTGTCAAGTCTGAGTGTCGGCAGCATATGATGATGACACGTGGCACGGCGCATGTTAGCAGATCGGCTGTGACGGTGACACGTGTCACGGCGCATTTTAGCAAAGTCAAACTTCTTCAAATTGTTGACTGTTGACCTGGCGCACGTTAGCAGATTCGGCTCACGCTGGGCGTCGCGGCGCGCAGTTTTCCAGCGTCGCGATGCGCAAAAGACGGAAATATCCCTGTTGACGCATTTTTGTCCGGTTTTGCCCCAAATTGCCTCCAGTGCTGTCCAAACTTTATTTATCTGCAAAATAACAATAAAACACATCAAAAAGTTCGTAAAACTGAAGAAACTATACAAAATATTAAGTTAAATGAGTAGGAAATAGTGATATAAATACCACTTATCACACCCCCAAACCTAACATTTTGCTAGTCCTCGAGCAAAATACAAAATAAAATAACATAATAAAATTAACTAAGCCACTTTCGTAGGGAACACGATTGCATTTAGCATATGCAACAAGCCTTTAAACCCCTAGGTGTCCCTAGTGACGAGTGTAGTATCGTGAGGGTTTACAGCAATGATACCCACAAACATTTTACAAAAGTAAAAAGGTATTAAAACTAATGCACACAAAAGCAAAAGACAAGCGAAAAGAGAATAAAGAAATTAGTGACTAATTAGGTGAAAATTCTACTCCAAGTTACTAGTTGTTTTGTTTCTTTCTAAATTACCGAATAAGTAGATTCTCCGATTATTTTTACCATTCTCCATTTACACAGCTAACAAAATATTAATCAACTCATTTTTGCCCACAACAGTCATAAGTGTAGTTGATAAGAGAGTAATATTTTTGTCCTAAAGTTCTATCAGATTTCACACCTTTTTGGTAGTAATGGAATAATTTTTCTGATTTTTCTGATTTTTTTCTTTGATTTTTTTTCTATTTTTTATTTATATACAATACCTTCCGCCTATGTAGCGAGCTTTGGGTCGGTGGCTCCCAAACCAGTTGGCTTTAAGGCACCAGGTGTTAAGACACCCTACGAACTTAATTACTCAGACTTCAGATATATATATTTTTGCAGCATCTTTGATCCATGTAACGAGCTTTGGGCCAATGACTCCCAAACCAGTTGGTTTTAGGGCACTAGGTATTAAACACCCTTACAGACTTAATAACTCGGATCTCGGACGTTTTTTTTTTTTTTTTTTTTTTTACTCCATCACTTTTAGAGATGCTTCCTCCAATTAAACTATAGCACGGAATATTACAAACTTTTCAATTTTAGCTCACGACTGTATGTTTGCATGCAAGTTCATAATACCTGTCAACTGAACATATGAAGATCCATTTTAGTCAGTGTTAAGGCACAAATTAAATAATTCAAAAGGAAATAAACAAAAATTAACTTGTTTCGAAAATGGGCTTGAGATACGTCTCAGGAGCGGAAATTCCTTACTCGGCTATCTCTTACCAATTCCACCTTTTTTGTCAAAATAAAAACAAAAATGCAAAATATTTTTGTAATTTTGGAAAATTTTTCAATTTTTTTGTATTTTTCGAAAAATTTTGGATTAAAAATAAAAATAACATACAAACTAGAAACAAGGTACTAATCAACTAATTTCCTCCCTCAAACCTAAATGAGACATTGTCCCCAATGTCTTAAAAAGTAGAAGAAGAGTTTGAAGGTTGTACCTGGTTAGCGAAAATCTACAGGAATTTAAAGGTTAAGATCCAGATTAATTCGACGCCTCTTACCACGATTGTCCTCGGACCAATTTATCTTTGATAGGATAGGGTCAACTTGTGGTTCATAGGCTATGAGTTGGTCTATCAGATCCGGAGCAGTTCTGGCAGTAAATAGGAGTTCCTTCATAGGTTTTGATACGAATCCATTTCTCCAAGCATCATCAAGAAACACACAAAGAAAATCATAAAATCCATCAACGTTCAGTAGTCCAAGCGGTTTCTGGTGTATGTTCAGGTTCGCCCAAGATAGTACAATAAAAATTTCCTCCAATGTACCCAAGCCACCTGGCAAAGCAATAAAAGCATCAGCACGGTTAATCATGTCTACCAGGCGTTCAGACATACCTGGCACGATCAGTTCCTCTCCGTTAGTTGGTTCAATAAGATTTGCCTCGGCCAAGGGTTTTGGGATGATTCCCAAAACATGACTGCCTCATTCCTGTACAGCTTTTGAAACGATCCCCATTAATCCAAGATTGCCTCCGCCATATATTAAGTGCATATTCCTTACAGCTAAGACTCGACCCAATTCCTGTGCCGCTTCTATATATTGTGGCTTAACACCAACACTACTACCGCAAAACACACATATGTTTTCAACTCGTCTTCTTGAAGTGGCTTCCATTTTTTATGTATATCTTTTTCAAATCAGGATGCCTTCAAAAGTGCAATGACGGGATGAATTTATAGTACCTGAAAAGGGTGAGTAATAATAGCACTAATATCTTCCAGAGGACGATTGTTAGCTAAATAACAAAAGAAATCGTGAAAGGTCAAAAAGTCTGGATCTTGTCTATGAAAATAAAGATAATTACAACAGAAAAGAAAATCAAAGCAATAATTAAGGCAACGGAATTGTGTACGTAATACGACACTCGCTTAGTATAAATTCATTAGGATATGTCACAAGAAACTCAAGAAAACACATCAAAACGTTTATAAAACTCAAGAAACTATACAAAAATATTAGGTTAAATGAGTGGGAAATAGTGATATAAATACCACTTATCAGCCATTTCTTCGATTAGGTCCCAGGCTCGATCTTCTCATTTTGCCATCAAAGCTCCTCCAACAGCAGCATCGATTATGGTTCTCATTATTCCAGAAAGTCCATTATAGAAAGTTTGGATTTGAAGCCATTTTGGAATCTCATGGTGAGGACATTTCCGGAGCAAATCTTTGTACCTTTCCCAAGCTTCGTAGAGAGTTTTCGAGTCTTGTTGTTTAAAGGATGTGATGTCATTCCTCAGCTTTCCAGTTCTGGCTGGTGGAAAGTACTTTGCGAGAAATTATGTAGCTAGATTGTTCCAAGTTGTTATGGAACCTACTGGTAGTTAATGTAGCCAAGCTTTAGCTCTGTCCTTTAAGGAGTATGAAAAAACACGCAGTCTTATTGCTTCTTCAGCTTTTCGGTTGTAATTGAAAGTGCCACAAACTTCTAGGAAATTGCTGATTTGGGTATTAGGGTCTTCAATTGCATTTCCTCCAAACTGCACTGACTGTTGAATAATCTGGATGCATGTTTTGATGTCACCCGCATTTACTGGTAAGAGAGGAAGTACAATACAGGAAATAAGTCTGTCAACCACCGGGATGGTTCTGTCTCGAATGGGTATTGGTGGTGCAACCTCCAAAGGTTCAGGTTCCATGTTGACTAAAGCTTTTTGGCCTTCTCGCATTTCACTTCTTAACTGTCTGATGGTTATTTCAATTTATGGGTCAAACGGTCGGAGTTCAAAGCTTCTGGTTCGTCTCATATAGTTTCTGAGAACCTGAAACACAAGAAAACGACAACAAAAGTAAAAAGAAATTAGATACAAGTAAAGGTATCTAACCCCTAAACTAATAGTAAAAGATAAATAAGTCCCCGGAAACGGCGCCAAAAACTTGACCGGTGCTTACACATGCGTATAACGCAACGCACGTATCGTTCAAGTAGTATAAAAAATATCGATCCCACGAAGACTTAAAACCTTATCTATTAATTTCATTAGGTAAAATGATTACTAGTATCTAACAGTTTGTTTGATTGATTTGAAATGGTGATGATTCTAAATTTTAAAAACAAATAAATAAAACTGCTTGAAAGTGGGTTTAAGAAAATTCAATATTAAAAACTATCTAGGGTTGTGAATCTTTCCAATATTATTTAAAGATAAAGTGGTTATTTTATAGTTGGGTAAAATATTGATTTATTAACTTGGAATACTAAATTATGTAAAAGCCTCTTCCGATGGTCAATTACAAATATCCATTATAACCTAATTGAACCATATGTCTATATCAACCAAATTACCTGGATTCATTAAGATTAAGTTCCAACTATGGCTACCCCCGCCCGACAGGTATATTCCTATCCTGTAAGGAAATCTATTAAAGGGTTATCTATCCTTAAGGAAGATCGTGGGTTACCGAGTCTAAGGTCTTAACCCTAAAATCCATTTTCCAAGTTCATTTTCAGTTTACCAGTTCAATTTTATTAATGGCAAGTTAATGAAAAAGCATTAAGATTTAGACTTAATAAATAAATTTTTATATTACACAAACTATAATCTAACCCCTTATAAACCGGTGATATTAGACTTCATCACAACCCCATATATAGAACTTAGTTATGACACATAACTAGGGCTAGTAAAAACTTAAAAGTAAAAGATATAAAGTAAAAATGCTCAAAGGTAAATGTGGAAAAGTAAATACTGAAAAGTAAAATAAAATAAAATATTAAGGCAAAATGAATTATTTTTACTACTACTAATTTAGATATCTCTCATAATACAATATATAAATATGTGATAACATTACCAACTAGCCATATAGGCGGTAACCTGATTAAATCAAATTAAGTCCAACCAGCCATTAAGGCGGTAAAAAGATTTGTCCATGAACCTACTATATAGGCGGTAAGAAAGTTTAATTACCAACCGACCAATCTGGCGGTATCCTTGCTTAGTCAGGTTTAATCCAATTTAAAATAAATTACCAACCGACCAATATAGCGGTATCATTTTTAAGTCAAATTTTAAATAGTGAATATATTATATTTAAGGGAAATTAATCTAAATAGCAATAGTAAAAGAATTGCCTTTCACCCTAGCAGGGGGAATTTACCTCCTCATTGTTGAATAGTAAAAATTATAAAAATAAATAAAGTAAATTACTAGTATTACAAAACGTAATTAAAATGTAATCATAAAACTTAAATTAAAAGAAACTAGAGAGAGAACTCCCTATTTACATCAAAATAAATGAGAGAGAATGGTCCATCTGAAACTAAAATCTCGAGCTTAATTTATAGGCGTGGATAGGCTCTGGGCGTCGTGACGCCGGCTCTTTTTGGCGTGGCATTCTCTGGTGATGACACGTGGCGATTCTGATAAGGAGATAAGGCGACACGTGGCAAGGCGGCTGAGAGCTCAATTATAATGCTGACGTGGCATGACGTGGCAGTGACGTGGCGACACGTGGCGAAAGGGAGTGTCGGCACTGTAGGATTGTGACACATGGCATGCTGTAATTGGTTGATGATGACGTGGCGATAACGTGGCACTTTGACTCGGTCAACTGGTGACGTGGAGGATGACGTGGCAGTGACGTGGACTGACACGTGGCATTGGTGATTGTCGGCACCGTAGAATGATGACACGTGGGCCGACGCACGTTAGCAAATTGGCTGTGATGGTGACACGTGGCACGGTGCACGTTAGCAAAGTCAAACTTCTCAAATTCTGACCTGTTGACCAGGCGCACGTTAGCACTGTTTGGCGCACGTTAGGCTTCGCGACGCGCCAAATTACCAAATGTCATCTTCCAATTTTCACTGTTTTGCTCCAAATTACCTCCAAAATATTCTGGAAGTTTATTTATCTGCAAAATAACACAAAACACATCAAAATATTCACAAAACTCAAGAAACTATACAAAATATTAGGTTAAATGAGTGGGAAATAGTGATAGATTTACCACTCATCACTTGTCCTTCTTCGTGTCTCTCATTTGCCTATATTGTTGGCTAGGCATCGTTCTTGTCATCATTGCAAGCTTCCAGTCTGCTTTCACATTTCTATTTCTTTCTATTCTTCTTAATTCTCTCCTTAAATGTGGATTTCCCCGTCTATAAAATCTTCTTTTACATCTCTCAGAGTATACCCATAAATTACAACTCAACATTTTTAAACTTTCAACATTGTTGTCTGAATCCATATTAAATAATCTACCAAGACTATCAACTCCCATACTTATGCACCTCTATCCTATAATGGTAGCTGATTTTTTATTTCTTTGTTCAATAACGTCATATATAAAATCCTTTGATATGTTTTCATTAATTTTCAATTCATTTGCATTTAGCATTTTTAGCCATTTTTTCAATTTTTTTTATTGTGGTTTGTCCACAGTTTCTTTTCTACTTGTATGATCTTATCAGCTTCCACACTGCTCCTATATTCATTCACAAAAACGGTATTGAAATCATGAAATCTAAAATTTGTATCTTTTAAATTTTTTAAATTAATTAAGAAATTCAGAATATGTGTAGGTTGGTAATTTACATGAGCATTACCACCTCTAGGAACCCCCACACATAAAGCATTTACCTTATGAAACTTAAACAAGCTAGGTAATTGTTGTTCAAGTTTTGTTCTAAGAATTGTTCCTATACATCTAACATATAATTTATTATTATTAATAAACTTATTTTTACTTATTTTTACCACAGCAACATGTTTAATGCCCAAGTCTAGACTCAAAATTGTAAATGTGTTAAGGTGGAATAAAGAAACGTATTTCTCCCGAAGTTCATTCACGCGTATAATCTTACACTTTGAGAAGAAAATTATTGGCACACTTGGAAAAAGAAAATATTAAAATCTTCCCAAGGTGGGATGACTAATTGTATGCCAAAATAATAAGGTGGTGTAAGAACTTACCCACAAAAAATTCTGACACCCGGATTAAATTTTGTAAAACCCACTCTCAATATTTCTTCTTGTTGATCGAATGATACTACAAATGTTTTTGTCTGCTTTGCCAAAATGACAAAACACTTGTTCTAAAAAGCATTGTGAAAAAAAAATTAGAAAGAGTCTGATATGCAGGAGAAAGACAATATGAAATGCAGAGAGTAAGTGTAAAATGGTGGAGAGCAAGTGTAAAAAAATTAGAAAGAGTATGAGATGCAGAGAGCAAGTGTGAAAAAATTAGAAAAAGTATTAGAGGTAGGAGAAAGGCAATATGAGATGTAGAGAGCAAGTTTAAAATGGTGGAAAGAGAGCAAGTTTAAATTGTGGAGAAGATGAATGGTTTATGAGGGCTACTCGGGGTTTTGTTAGGGGATGGGGGAGGAGTAATTTTCCCATAACCATGAAAATTACTCCTCCCCCCTCCCCTGACAAAACCCACCACCCTCCTTCTCTCCTGTGATATTCCAAAAATACCCCTCACATAATCAAAAATTCTCCCTAATATATATACCACCACTTGTCAAAAATTCTATATATATATTAATTTAAAAATCATATATATACTTATTTCATTTTATTAATTAAATTTTTTATTTTATAATTTATTTAATATTTTTTAAATTTAAATTTTTTTGCTCTTTATAAATATATATTATTTTTATTTGTTTAATAAATATTACAAATTCCGTATTTATTCATTTAATTTTTTTGATTCATTTTTTATTTAATTAACAATACTTATGTATTATAAAAATGTTCTCATGTATATTAGAAAAATATATATTTTTAAGATTCGTAATGTGGTGGTGGGAATATTCATTGTACGAAACTAAAGAATATGCCACTCATTATAGGATTCGTAATCAATTATGGTAATATTTTTAAAATATTTTTGAAGTGTAATTTTTTTATAATACATAAGTAGTGTTAAATTAATTATAAAATAATCACAAAAATTAAATGAATAAATGAACACAAAATAAATAATAATAACTATAAAATTTGTAATATTTATTAAATAAATAAAAAATATATATATTTAAAGAGCAAAAAATATAATTTAAAAAAATAAAAAATTTAATTAATAAAATAAAATAAGTATATATGTTTTTTTTAAAAATTTTTATATTGAGATATATTTGGTTTATTGGGTGAGGAATTTTTATTTAGAAAATGGAGGGGTAAATTCGGAAATATACAAGAGGGGCAATGGGGACTTGTGTCTAGGGATGGCAATTTTACCCATAAACCCGCAAAAACCCGCCCGCAATGGGTAGGATTTGGTAAATATATTAGTGGGTGCGGTGTGGGTTTCGTAATGTAAAGTAAAACCCGCTACGGGTGCGGTGCAGGTTTGGTATTTAAGAAAAAAATGCGGGTATCCGCTGCGGGTATCCGCATACCCGCAATATTATTTTTTATTAATTAATATTTTTAGGAAATATAAAAAAACCTTCATATAAAAACAACTAACAAAACCTAAACCTAAAACACTAATCCCTAGTTCCACACTTCCACTCAGCCGCAGCCCGTAACCTGCCCAACTGAAGATTTTTTGCATGACTATTATTGTTTTTTTTAATCACACTTGTTTATAAAATTATAATGCAAAAATTTAGATTAAGTTCACATAATCAGAAACGGGAGAGAAGCAAAATAAGCTAGTGTTTGCTGCAACTTCAGTAGCTTTCCTGCTTCTTCAGTACACTTACACCACTTGAGCCTTGTAAGCATCACTTTCATTACACTTAGCATAAAAAATATGACCAAAGGTTGGTGATTACTTTTTAGTTTATTGTCGATTGAATTGGCTAATTTAGATCATTATAATTATGAAGGGAAAAACTCGTTTTAATTATGTTTATATGAAAAAATAAACATATGGTACTGAGTATTTCATACATTATGTTATCTATGTACTGTATATACATACATTGCATGTTGTATATGTCAAATATAAAACAAATGTGAAAACTACAGCTAGCAATTAAAAATAAATTATTTAATTAAAAAAATTATATTATTAAGAACACAAAGTAATTCAATATTTTAAAAACCCGCAAAAAATCCGCTGGGTACCAATGCGGGTTTGGTAATTTATTTTTATATGCGGTGCGGGTTTGGTAATGAAAATTAAAACCCGCAACGGGTATGGTGCGGGTTTGATATTTATTTACATATGCGGATGCGTGTTTGATAATGGAAAACCCACACCATACCCTACCCACTGCCATCCCTACTTGTGTCAGGGAGGGGGGAATGGTAGCCTCTCTTATTTATAAATATACATATTTTTTTATTACGTAGCTAGCTTGCTCTGAAAATTGCTTTCCATCTCTCCTGACAAAAAGATTTTGTTTTCATTGCTTTTGCCTTCATTTATTTTGTGTTAAAAATCGGACAGTTTGTGCAAGTAATGAGTTATATATTTTTACTTTTGTTAAAACAAATTCATGCTCAAATGGCCTTGTTATTGTTCAAATTATTGGGAAAATCTTCATTACAACAGTAACATCATATCACAAATATAACATGGTGCCACCAATGAATAATAAATAGACATGTTTCAAATAAATAGTTTTGTTAACGAGTGATTTTCTTCATAGTGGCAGATAACCTTCCCAAGACAATCCTCCTACAACCCTGAATTTGATTGGTTATGGGGAGACCAAAGGCAAATATAGCAAAAGATCAAGAGGACACAAAATCAACAAAGAGAGTTTTAATGTGGTTCAGCGGAGCAAGTCCAACCTACGTCCACGGGCACAAAATGGGAGGTTGTTTTTATTACTAAATTGAGCTCGGCCGACCAGGTTTTAAATGTGATCTAAGGAAATCTGAGCTGGTCGCTTACTTTTGTGTTGTTTCATACAAGTAATACTCGAATGAAAATTTTCCCAACCCCTACAAATGAATTCAACTTCCCCTTGTATACTAAAAAATACAAGATACTGTTCCCATATCTTTATGACGTCAGTGCCGTAGGTTTCCGGTAATTTGACAAGCTCTCTGCCCCAACTGCCTCGCCAACAGCTTGACCCCGACCATGTGTCGGTCTTCAAGAGATCGACCATACGGTCTTCTGAACAACAAAAGATAGTGCCGAACTGACCCAATCCAGGAAGAAAAATAGAGCTGAAGTGAGCTACCGGGCTGAAGTGGTTGGTCTCGGTTCTAATGTGGTCAGTTTTAGAGATTTGCATTGCACTGTGTCCTATATCGGCCTGACCGGGGAATAGGGTCTGGATTGCCCTTGACGAACAATTCAAATTCTTTAGTCAAATAAATCTCCATCAACATCTGTCCCCTAGTTCTCGATTCAAACGAGTGTAGCGAGTTGGTCCTGGGAACTACAAAGTCGGATGTGTGCTGATTAACCGGTTAGTGGTCGGTTGAGGCGTCTTCATTTGCTCGGTCCATGAGAATTATGATATCAATCCATGATGGAGGTTTTCTAGCCCCAATCTGATGATAATCCTCTCGGTGGGACGTAACCAGACCCCAAGGTAGTTAAACAAGATAGCCTCGGCGGAATGAATCCAAGCCCGAGCTGGTGGAATATAACAGTCTCGATGGAACGAATCCATCCCCGAGTTGGTGGAACATAGAGCATCTACAGAATGAATCCAACCCCGAGCTGGTAGAACATAACAGTCTTGGCGGAACAAATCCAAACCCGAGCTGGGGGAACATAACAGTCTCAGCGGAACGAATCCAGCCCCGAGCTAGTGGATCAGAAAGCCTTGGCGCAATGAAACCAGCCCCGAGCTGGCGGAATATAACAGTCTCGGTGGAATGAATCCAGCCCCGAGTTGGTGGAACATAACAGTCTCGGCGAAATGAATCCAGCCCCGAGCTGGTGGATCGGAAAGCCTCGGCGGAACAAATCCAGCCCTGAAATGGCAGAACATAATAGTCTCGGCGGAACGAATCCAACCCTGAGTTGGGGGAACATAACAGTCTCGTCAGAACGAATCCAGCCTTGAGCTGGTGGATCAGAAAGCCTCGGTGGAATGAATCTAGCCCCGAGCTGGCGGAACATAACAGTCTCGGTAGAACGAATATAGCCACGAGCTGGTGGATCAGAAAGCCTCGACGGAACGAATCCAGCCCCGAGCTGGCTGTACAAATGAGACTTAATCACGAGGGAATAATTTAAACCTCTGTGGCTCCACGGATCCCGGCATATGCGTCCTCTTACCGGACATCAGTAAAAACAAAATGTGAAACGTGGCAAAGTTAGCACAATGGAGGTGACCTAGGACATACTCCACATAGACCCAAAAGATAATAACTCGGGGGCCCTAAGGTAGCATCCTGCCTAGTGCCTCCCAAAACACAATTCTAAATCTTACAATTCAGTGTCCCGGCTAGCCGGACTGCGGATCGGTGAGTGACCGAGACCCTGAGGGCAGAAACCTTCTCATATCGGGCGACTCTGGAGTCTACAAGTTCAATGAGGGCAGAAACCTCCCCATGCCATGCTTCTCATTATCCGAGGCGGTTAGGCAGATACCCCACGAGGGAAGAAGACACACCCGTGTCCGTCTTTCCTGTGTGTTTCTCAAAGGGTCCCACTAGCCGATGCGTAGGGGAAAAAACCTCATTGGGTCCGGTTTGCCCAAGGTAACAATAGTCATGGAGGCTTTTAAGCTGTCCCCATGCTTTGCCCCAAGATGGTTCTCAATGGGAGTCACCAGCCAACACGGAGGGGAAGAAACCTCCCTCGGTCCAGTTTACCCTAGGTAACAATAGTCATGGAGGCTTTTAAGCCGTCCTTATGCCTTGCCCCAAGATGGTTCTCAACAGGAGTCACAAGCCGACTCGCAGGGGAAGATACCTTTCTGGTTCCGGTTTACCCGAGCTATTCCTCAAATATGCGAGTCATGGGGTAGTAACGCTCCGGCCCCGGGGGTTTGATAATAACACCCAGGATTAGCATATCGTGAGGGGTTCGCGCTTTTCCCATATGTACCCCATCCCTTGATGCATTTTGGATCCTAAAAGGTGAAGGGAGTTAGGTCAAAACACTTCCACTCGGGGGTTTGATAATGACACCCAGGATTGGCGTGCCATGGACTTGGTGCCATTCACAGCTACCGATCACCCCTTCGCATCGAGCACATCCCAAAAATATTGAACAAATCTTTCGTATTCCATTAATAAACAAGTAAAATGGACAAGTTTCTTAATTCAAAAGAGAAATTTTTATTCATATTCAAGGGACATGCTGCCCTTCTTACAACTCTTTGTGGGTTATTCCAAGAGAGGCTCTAAAACAATTTTCCAGTTCGGGTCAGGTCATCCCATGACTTCAGGGCTCAAAGAAAAAGTCTACTGGAAGTACTTCCTCAGCATCTCAGCGTTCCAGGGCTTCTTTAGCCGGGTACCATCCAATTGTTCCAGAAGATAGGTACCCGGTCTTACTATCTCTACCACTTTGTATGGCCCTTCCCATTTGGCACCCAATGAGCCTTCTTCGGGTATTCGGGTATTCAATGTGACCCTTCTCTAAACCAAATCTCTAGGAAGGAATGACCGAATTTGAACTTTTTTATTGTAGAAGCGGGCCATTCTTTCCTGACAGAAAGCCACTTTCATAGCTGACTTCTCTCATTTATCTTTGATTAGATCGAGGTGGTTCTTAACGATCTCTTCATTTTGTTCAGTCTCGAAATGTTGGACCTTATGGGTGGCCATCCCGATCTCTGCTGTAATAATCGCTTCACAACCATAAGCCAAAGAAAATAGAGTTTCCCATGTGGAGTCCTTGTAGGTTGTCCAATGTGCCCATACTACTTTCGGTAACTCTTCGACCCACAGACCTTTACAAGATCCGAGTATGGCCTTCAGATTTGCCTTGATCGTTATGTTGGTGGCCTCGACCTGTCCGTTAGACTTGGGATGAGTTGGTGAAGCAAATCTCAAGGCGATTTGGAGATCATCACAGAGCAGCCTGAAAACCGTGTTGTCGAACTGATATCCATTATCAATAATGATGGCCCGAGGAATTCCAAACCGAAAAATGATATTTTTCTTTACAAAGTCCGTTGACTTCTTCTCCGTGATCGCAGATAATGGTTCGAATTCTAACAATTTTGTGAAATAGTAAATAGCAATGATGGCGTATTTGGCTTGTCCTCGCCCAGCCGGCATTGGCCTAATTATATCTAGCCCCCACTGGGCGAATGGCCACGGGCTGGTCAGAGTGGTCAGCTGCTCCGCAGGTCGATGATGAATGTTCACATTCTTCTAGCACCCCTCACACTTTTGAGCTACATTCATCCCGTCTTGGTGCATGGTCAGCCAGTAGAACCTCTACCTTAATGCCTTATACGCAATCGACTGTCCCCCGGCGCGACTCGCACAAATCCCTAAATGAATTTCCTTAAGCACATAATCTGCTTCCTTAGTCGTAAGACACCTCAAAAAAGGTACAGTATACCCCCTCCGTTATAAGGTTCCTTCAATCAAACAGAACTTGGAGCTTCGATATCTCAGCTTCGTGGCCTCCTTTTTATCTTCTAGCGTTTCTCCAGTTTCCAAGTATCTTCAAATCGGATCCATCCATGAGGTTTCCCCTCATGTTACTATTTCTATCACCTCTGGCTTCCCAATACTATTCTCCTGCAAACAAATCAAAGGAATATTTATGGACTTCTCCGATATAATGGAAAATGCCAGCCGAGCCAGTAAGTCTGCCTGATGGTTGCTTTCTCGACCAATCTGCTCGAATTTTAAGCTACCCATTTCCCCAATCAATTTCTTCACCTCGGCCATATAGGCTATCATGCTAGACTCTCTGGCCTGAAACTAGCCCTTTAGCTGTTGGATGGCTAGTTTAGAGTCGCTCTTTATAACCACATCTCGGACTCCTACTGCCATACCCAACCTTAATTCGGCCAAAATGGCCTCATACTCGGCCTCGTTATTTGTGGTTTTGAAGGTGAACCTCAGGGCATACGCCACCTCCTCGCCATCACTGTTCCGCAAGATGACCCACGCTTCATAACCTTGTGAACTGATCGAACCATCCACCGATAACTCCCACTTGGTTTCTGAAAGTTCTAAAATCTGGGGTCCAGCAAATTTGGCAATAAATATCAGCCAAAGCTTGTCTTTTTTTTGCCACTCTGGACAGATAGGATATGTCATGTTCATTTAATTCGACCGACCACTTCACTAACCGACCCGAGACCTCTAGCTTATGTAGGATCTGCCACAAATGACGATCGGTAAAAACCCCGATGGGGTGAGCCTGAAAGTAAGGTCGTAGTTTTCGGGCTACCATAATCAATGATAAGGCCACCAGCTCATGGGCCGAGTATCTGGTCTCTGCATCCAGCAAGGCTTTACTAATATAATACACTAGACTTTGAATTTTTTCATCCTCCTGGACTAGAACTGAACTCACAGCATGTTTAGAAATAGCCAGGTATAGAAACAGAGTCTCACATGGGACCGGCTTGGCCAACAGTGGGGGTTGAGCCAAGTATTGCTTTAACTGCAGGAATGCCTCCTCGCACTCGGCCGTCCAGCTGATCTCCTTCTTTGCCTTCTTGATTATTTTGAACAAAGAATGACATTTGTCGATTGCTCAGGAAATAAACTGATTCAATACATCCACTCGACCTGTTAAACTTTGCACCTCATTGACCGTCTTGGGAGGTTTCAATTCCAATACAGCTCATATCTTCTACGGGTTTGCTTCTATACCCCGTTCACTGACATGTATCCCAGAAATTTACCTGACGCCACACCGAATACACATTTATCTGGGTTCAGCTTCATATTATGCTTTCTCAATAGCTCAAAAGTCTCCGCGAGCTCAGCCAAATGATCCTCCGGTTTCTTGGTCATCGTTATCATATCGTCGACCTGCATGGTCTTGCCAATGAGGGACTTGAAAACCTTTTTCACTAGCCTCTGAAATGTAGCACCAACATTCTTAAGCCCGAAGGGTATCACCTTATAGCAGTACAGCCCCCGATCCATGATGAAAGTTGTTTTCTCCTCATCCTCGAGATGCATCTTGACCTGATTATATCCCGAGAATGCATCCATGAAATTGAATAGTCCATGACACACCGTCGAATCCACTAGCTGGTCCACCTTCAGGAGTGGGATGCTATCTTTTGGGCAAGGTTTGTTGAGATCAAAAAAATCCAAACACATTCTCCATTTTCCATTGGGTTTCATTACCAAGAACATATTTGATACCCATTCTGGGTATTTCACCTCCCTGATAAAACCGGCCTTTATCAATTTTTCCATCTCGGCTCCTATCGCCTCGCAACATTTCTGATTGAATATTCTTCTCTTATGCTTGATTAGTATGTGTGCCGGGACCACTGCCAGATGATGGTTGCGTTAGGGTTGGTGCTCGAAGTGCCAATTTAGATCATATTTATGTCCGATTCATAAATACGAGCAATTATATTTTCCATAATATTACTAATTTAATGGTAGCACCCTTATCTTTTATACGTCTATTCGATCTAATCACGATTAGATATCTTATTATAATTAGATCGAATTTGATTCAGTGATACATGTATATTAGACAAAGACTATAGGATTTACAGTATAGTGCGCAGTTACAACACAGTTTGTAATTGACATTGCGAAGCATACTATTAGTTGTATATCCTTAAATAAAGTTCCTGGTCAAGGTTTGCTAACACGAGTTGGTTAGTAAAATTCGCTGAGACCAGTACATGTCATATATCATGACTTGGTCCGATGGTTTATCCCAATGAACCATGAGTCTCGGGAGACTCGTATAGACATGTAGGTTGTTTATTTGATAAGACACTGAATGACTCACGAAGGTTTTCTAATAGATGATACACCAATGTCAATGGGAACCTTCTCGAGTTAAGCGAGCATAGTGGTCATTCGACTTGAGATACCACTGTGGATATATGAGCTATCATCAACACTTTGATGGCAGTCACATCAAAGATCTAGTCATGATCAGACCTCCGGCTGTTCGTTGGGTGTGGACTGATGCTCATGATATCATGTGCGTATCAAGATATGATCAGTCAGTCCGGTGTACAGGGAAGAGGCATCCAGCACGTGTTTACGATCTAGTAAATCCATGGCCGTGGTATAACATCGGAAACCAATTTTGAGTGTTATTTAGTGATCGTAAATTGAAAGTCGATTGTATTATACCGAATGAATTTGACGTTCTGATCTACATCCCATGTATAATATGGATGGCCTGTGACAGAGGGATTATACGTATGCTATGACCTTGACTTGCATAGTTTAGCGAGATTATCTGTGGTCGTCATTGTTAGGGTTGGTGCTCGAAGTGCCAATTCGGATCGTATTTATGTCTGATTCATAAATACGAGCAATTGTATTTTCCATAATATTACTAATTTAACGGTAGCACCCTTGTCTTTTATACGTCTTTTCGATCTAATCACGATTAGATATCTGATTATGATTAGATCGAAACTGAATTTGATTCAGTGATACGTGTATATTAGACAAAGACCCTAGGATTTACAGTATAAAGCACAGTTACAACACAATTTGTAATTGACATTGGGAAGCGCACTATTAGTTGTATATCCTTAAATAAAGTTCCTGGTCAAGGTTTGCTAACATGGGTCGATTAGTAAAATCCACTGAGACCAGTACATGTCATAGATCGTGACTTGGTCCGATGGTTTATCCCAATGAACCATGAGTATTAGGAGACTCGTATAGACATGTAGGTGTTTATTTGATAAGAAAATGAACGACTCACTGAAGGTTTCCTAATAGATGGTACACCAACGTCAATGGGATCCTTCTCGAGTTAAGCGAGCATAGTGGTCCTTCGACTTGAGATACCACTGTGGATATATGAGCTATCATCCACACTTTGATGGCAGTCACGTCAACGATCTAGTCATGATCATACCTCCGCCTGTTCGTTGGGTGTGGACTGATGTTCATGATATCCTGTGCGTATCAAGATAAGATCTGTCAATCCTATGTACAAGGCATAGGCATCCAGCATGTGTTTGCGATCTAGTAAATTCATGGTTGTGGTATAACGTCAGAAACCAGTTCCGAGTGTTATTTAGAGATCGTAAATTGAAAGTTAACTGTTTTATATCGAACAGATTTGACGTTCTGATCTATATCTCAGGTATAATACAGATGGCCTGTGACAAAGGGATTATACGTATGCTATGACCTCGACTTGCATAGTTTAGTGAGATTATCCGTGGTCGTCATAATTAATGAGTGGGTGGATTATGGACACGAAATTGGATTTCGTAACGGATAAACCTAAACTTAGAGAGTCCCACAATATGAAGTGTACTCATAGAGCACTTGGGCAACTCAATATGAATAATACGGATATTCATAATACTTCACCGGATTAAGTGAGTTAATTCGGATCGTTTAATCGGTTAAACGATAACAAATGTATTAGGAGATTTTATCCGCTAATAATTATTGTGTATTTGTATTTGATACATAATACGATTAGATACACATTAATTATTCGTCAAATGAGTTTTTGACACATGCCATAAATATATCTATTTATTATTTAATGTAAATAAAAATACATATATGGTTCTTAATTAATTATTTAGTTATTTAATTATTAAATAATTAAAAAATTAAAAAATTTAATCTTTATCCATTTATCATTATTTTAATCATACATGGTGAGATTTAATTGGAGCATTTAGCATGTGTTAATTATACTTTATATGTGTGTGAATTTGATTTGCTTATATAAAGTGTAAATGTTAATTTATTTGATAAATTTCAAAGGACAAAAATACCCTCCATTTACCCTAATTTTCGGTCATTATAAAAAGGAAAGGAAAATTGTTTTTCATCTTTTCTTCATCAACCTCACTGCCGAAACAAAGAAAAAAAATGGGTTTCAAATGGTTTGAACAATCCATGAAGATTTGAAAGGAAAAATCAAAGAAAAATGCTTGGATTTCGGAGATTTAAGGTAAGTCTTCACAACCAATGGCTTAGAAATTTTATTTCTTGTTTTTTTGATGAATTAGAATGGTTCTAAGGTTCTTACAAATCTGATTTTTTGGGGCTTTTGGTTGTGGTGGTTGAATTGGAAGTTTGGAAGCATGTGTGAAGTGAAATTGGTGAATATTATAGTAATATTAGGCCAATTTATTCAATTGTTGAATTTTTGTCATTATAGAGTTGTTGATCCACTCTAAGATAGCCTAGAATTTTTCTAGAGTTGTTCATGTGTGGTGAGACTCAATTGGTGTTGAGATTAATTGATTTAGTCTCAAAATTTTGGATTTAAAGCATGCAAAATTAGGAATTTCGGTTTGGTGATCAGATTATGTAAAAATTGAAATTATGGGATGTTTTTGATGTGTTATGAATGTAATGGATGTGTTTTGGGAGTTGGCACAATTGCTGGAAAGTGTTTCCGACTTGAAATAAGTGAAAATGGCCAAAAACGGCGTTATCGGGTGGATTTTGAGCCAACCGGGTGACGACTGTCCAAACAGTGAATCCGTCACTGTTCGGGCATGTAATATCCCGAATTATTTTGACGTGTTTGCATAAATTTTATTTTCCGCATGTAGGGTCACCTCGAACGCGGGATTATATATATATATATAATATAGTAAAGCGAAAACTTTCTCAATTAAATTAATTATAAGGCAATAATAATAAATTGATGGACTAAATTGGAAATTATCACCAAATATAAATAAAAATCTAGAAATATCTACACATATTCTAGATACACACACATACCTAATTAATACACACTCACACCTGTTTCACGCACGTAAAAAAAAAAAAAAAAAAAAAAAGAAGAAGAAGAAGAAGAAGAAGATACACACACAGAGTGTTCACGCACACAGATCACTCACACACGCAGAAAGAAAGAAAGACATAACCGAGTAGAGAGAGGGACGGAGAGAAAAGGGAGAAACAGGGCAGAATCGAGAGGAAGAAGAAATAAGTGAGCAAAGGAAGAAGGTCGGGAAGAAAGTAGAGGGAAGCCGAGAGTGATGCAATGGGTAAGTAATATGTGCAATGACTTCCTTGTATTGTTGTATTTGACCCTTTTAGGTTTTGATTTGATTTGAAAAAAAAAAAAAAAAAAGAACAATTGGTTAGATTGTAGGTAAGATAAAATATTTTAGGGATTTACTAGAATTAGAGATTTGAAGAATTAGGCTGATGATAATGCGATAGCCGAAAAAAAAAAAAAAAAAAAAAAAAAAAACTGATTAGTGAAGCGGTGTGGGTAAAGCTTGTGAGATTGATTGCAGAGTTTGCTTCTGTTTATGGTGTGTTTTGGAGATTCCCAGAGGTTTAAAGAGTGATGATATAAAGGATTTAATTACGTGTAGTGATTTGAGGGAAATAAGGCATCGGCTTAGAGGGTCGCGTGCTCTTGCTTCAAAGATTACAAGCATATTCTCCTTGTGCTCTCACTTGGGTTGCTTTCTATTTTGTTGCGCTGTTGCATTCTAATTGTGATGAATTTGCATCATTGTTATTGCTATTTATTGTTTGTGTGATTATTAGTAGAATGAGCAGTGAACACATATGATCGAAAACTAGTTTTATTTTTGATAAGTATATAGTTTAAATAAGTCAATTTTTCTTTTTCCTAATGACAGCATTTTGGTTTTTACATAATTCTGTTGCTGACAATGGCAGTATAGAATTCTTTTGAATTAAGTAGTTATGTGCTGCACTTTATACCTTGTATTGTTGATTAATCATTATAAAATCATAGGTAGGAATGTGGCATTGACTTCTATGAATATAGAATGCCTGTAGTAATTAAAGTAGCTGTTATTAATTTTAGTTTGAATTCAATTGCAAAGATGCTTTATTTTGCTATATGCATGCTCAGATTGTTGAGCCAAGGAAGGTTGCGGTATGGTTCTCCTTTCCATTAAGTTCTGTTAGAATGGCTACACCATTTTAGTAGATTCTAATTTTTGAAGATCACATATCCCATCTGTATGAATATCTTTATTTATTCTTCTTGAAGATGGTGGATATTAGCTGAAGGCGGAAAATAACTTTGGTTTTATTGGACAAAAAAAAAATAAGACCATGGAAATTTAAGGTTTTATACAATTAGTGTCTTAAGGCATTATTTATAAATTTGATATATGGGTTTTATTCATTTGAAATAATATTTTATGTTAAGAGAATTTAATAGCTTGATGTTGTTGGAAGGAAATTGGTATGAGTAGTTTGCATTAAGCACGAGAATAGGCTTTGATATTTATAAAGTATGTAGGACTGTAGGAATGTAAATAAGTAGTGTGAAGTCAATATATCTCGAGATATAAAAAGTTCTGTGATGTTGATAGTGTGAATCATAAAATATATTTGATAACTTAGGTATTTGATTTATGATTTTCAAAATTATGATTTTATTTACAAAGAATAAAGAAATTATTTCTGCCACAGTGATCGATGATTTATGTTTTTGACCCTCCGTGGTGATCGGTTATGTTTCGTTCCGGGTTGGCCTCCGGGGCGCTCGTTATGGGTCCAGATCATCGGAAAATGGCTGGCCCACTACCCTGTCGACATGGTCCGTACACTGTTAGGTCTTTGCGCGCGACCGAGCAGTGGACGATCGGTATGTATTTTGAAAATCATGCATCAAAAATTTATTTTGGCTGACACATATTTATGTTTTGGGGAGGGAAATGACTTCAAAAGAATTGCATATCGATTTAATACGTTTTGATATTATTTTTAATATTATGCGATAAGATGTTTTTTTTTTATTTATTTCCGTCTCAGCGGTTGTTTTATGTTTTCTTGGTGTGGTTCCGCTGAGATGATCAGTTATTATTATGTTTCCGCCCCGACGATCGGTGTATGCATATATGTTTTTCATAACTCATCATATGTTTCCGTCGGGGTGATCGTTAGGGTCTAAGCCATCAGAAATGGTACGACCCAACCCTCTGTCGGCAGGGGATCGGTACGTTCATTGTCCGATCTGTGCGCGCGATTCGGACATTGGGCGGTCGTTTATATTTCGTCCAGTGAGTTATGCTGGATGATCGGTATGGTTTTACGAAAATGGATTTTGAAACTAATTTTGTTTACAAAAGATTTCTTAGATGCATTTTAATTGGTTTCGATAAATTTCAGACTACCAACATCATAAGAGCTTACAGGGTTATATATTATGTCTAGCTGTGTCTATAGATGTGTAAGTCGATATAAAAGGATATGTTCGTTATAAGAATATATATAGGTAGGTTTATAGTTAGATATAGATCTCATAGGTATAGTGACGTTTATGTAGACTATGAATTATGTGTATAAATCATATATTCTAGTATTCATTTGTGATGTATATAGTTGATTTTAGTGCATGATAGAATTACTATGTTTATATGTATTTATGAATGTCTGTATGAGTTATATGATTTCATAGAAGGAAACTTTCGTGAATATTAGTGTATGATAAGATGAGTACCTTTATACATATATACATGATTGAAGATAGTGTGACAAATGATTGAAAGGTAGAACAATTTATAACTCCGATTTGATGATATTTCAATAAGATAAAAGGAATATAATTATAATAGATGTCCGAACCAGAACTAACAGAAAATCAAGTAGTATTTGAGTTTTGCAGGTTGGTGACCCGATCGGTCGGCCACAGTCTCCAGAGCATGAGGAGTCGGATAGCAGAGTTGCAGTCAGCCAGTCACCAGATCTTTGGAGTATTCGAGTCAAATTGTATAAGTTTAATTGTAGAGGATTGAGTTATACAAGTCTGATTGTAAAAGTTTTTGTTTATACATATTTTTGGGCATGGAGCCCAGTGATATTATGTTTTGAGATTACTATCTTAGTATTATTTTGTATTGGGCCCTATAGGTTGTATCGAGGTGCTGGATTTTGATCCATGTTGCATGACTTTTAGCAGAGGTCATGTCGAAATTTCGTCAGAGTTAGAGGCTTATGGAGTCAGGATTAGCCTGTCTCCTTCGGTAGCATCCTGGCCAAGGTGGGATGTTACAGGGCAGCCCATGAACTGCCCCAACACTATTGGAGTTGACCTGGGCAGTTTCCATAGGTGTCGAGTGGTCGGTTCGGTCAAAAATACGTTTTAGGCCATTTTGCGGAAAAATGATTTTCGTAAAATTTTCACGAAGTTTCAACCTTATTTATGTTAATATTTGATATTGAATAAATAGGTTTAGGTGAAATATGAATAAATTATTCATTTTAGATATTGAATAATATATTCGGTAGTTTGAAAAAGTTTTAAAATATGATTTCGCCCGAACTGCGCTTCCACTGCGCCCCATCTCCCAAAACCCCAACAAAAATGGTATCAGAGCCAGGTTTGATGCTTCATCCATTACATTATTCACGCTTGATATATGATATATAATCCAATTTTAATGTTCACATATGCTAGGAATCTATATATGTTTATTTACTTTTCGGTTCTTCGCTAACGAAAATGTAACGGAAATTTAATTGTTAAATTAAGTTATATTTTCTATAGGTAGAATTGAATTGTTTAGAAAATGATTTAGATTAAATTATGCATTGGATGTAGAGTATAACTTCCATAGGAAAATCCCCGCTTTTAAATATGGCTGTAAAGTAACGTGTATTGGATACATATTTCTTGGTCTGTCTGGTCAGTACTGGTTATGGTATTTTTCTATAAGTGCATCCGAGATCGTGCCAAAACTGTGAGGGTGTAGTTATAGGATTATTATCCATACTGGTTGTATATTGATACTGGATAAATTCAAGTGAAAGTGGAAATCTTGAACGTGCCAAAGCTGTCAGGACTACCCCGGTAGCTTGAGTTTGTCATTGACAAGTGTAGCCTTGATATGCCTCTCAGTGAATGTGCCAAAGTTGTCACAACGAGAAACGGTCAGGACCAAAACCAGGAGTCACTGGTGAGTGATTGACAAAGAGTTGTCTACCTAATGAATATACGTAGGCAAGATCGTGCCAAAGCTATTAGTCAAAATATATTCATGAGATCTTAATCTCACTATGGAATTTGATTTAATTATGAATTCCCGTTGTCCATTGGGGATTACGATATTACGTAAAGTAGTGGGAGACACTGATGAGTTTTAAAATCCATAACTCAAGCAGTGTGTAATATTATGGAATTTACTGCTTTTGTTTTCCTTTATTCTACACTGTTTATAGATTTATGCTTCTAAATCACTGCATGTCTATTATTTGAATAGGTTTTCTGACTTTACCTATGGTTGCATAGTTCTAGAATAGGTTCTAGAAATGACAGTAGACTTAGATATTGTTAGATTAGTTGAAACCATCGGGAACTGTTGTTCCGATTTCCTTGAAAATCAAGATGGTTTGTGACTTAGTTACTAAGTCACGATTAGGTAATCTAAAAGGTATCTGTTTTAGGATATAATAATCTAGTTATCATTATTTCTTATGCAGTAAGAATTGACTTAAATAGTTCATGTCACGAGATTCTTGACTGGCATTAAGAAAACCCCCTTAGTATTTTTTTATCGTATAATGACGTTTCTTAGCTTTTAGTGACTTTTAGAATTCATGTGTCTGACACAGTTTGCTAATCAATTATTTGCAATTATTGTGAATAATTGAACGTAAATTATAAAGCTAAAGAAAAGAGATGTGTATAGTTGTGTATAAAGAATATCGATACTCACAATACGAAAACTATAGGTATTGGATACATGATCTCCCGTCTAGTTATTTAAAATAATGTTCAATAACTGTTTTGATCTTTGATATCAGAACTTGTGACTATTGGATAGTAGCTTGTTCTGTATAAACAGTTGTTACATATTTTAAAGCGACTAGTAGTGTTATTAATGAAAGATAAGCATTAAGAAAATATTCGGTAGAATAAATAACTTAGAACTGTGCTTTATGAAATTTTATCGTAAAAGCATCAAATGCTTTAAGCTTCCATAATGCGCACAAGAGTAATACTAGTTTATTCTGCATTATCGATGTCCAGTCTCGATAATATTACGACTAGGGATATTTAATGATTAAACCGTTCGTGGATTAATATTGTCTTATATATTATTAATCTTGAAATAATCATAAGGACTTTTATCATTTATATATATCAAAGTAATCCAATTACAAAATGATAAATTAGCAATTTCATTTGTCACATAGTTAATTTGTACAAAAACACAATGTCTTTTACAAATAGTGATGGTATGAGTCATAATTGTCCAGCAGTCTCCCACTTGGCTCATAGCCAATTACTCAAGTATCTAACATCTGAACTATGTACATGTCCCTTAAACTTTTGCTAAGAAATAGCTTTCGTCAGCGGATCTGCAATGTTGTCATCTGAAGCGATCTTTTCGATCTTCACATCGCCACGATGTTTGTTTTCACGAATCAGATGGAAGCATCAAAGTACATGCTTGGAACGTTGATGAGATTGTGGTTCCTTAGTCTATGCTATAACCCCATTATTGTCACAATACAAAGGTATGGGCTCAGCTGCTAACGGAACTACTCCTAATCAAATAAGGAATTTATAGATCCAAACTGCTTGTTTTTCTGCCTCAACTGCAACAATATATTCTGCTTTTATTGTCAAATCAGCAACAGTCTCTTTCTTGGAAGATTTTCGTCCCACTACTCCATTGTTCAAACAAAATATATACCCCGATTGTGACTTAGAGTCGTCTTTATCGGTTTGGAAACTTGTATCGGTGAACCCAATCACCTCAAGGTCTCCATCTCCATAGACTAAGAAAGCATCATTAGTTCGTCTAAGATACTTAAGGATGTTCTTAACATAAATTCAGTGACCATCACATGGATCGGCTTGATAGGGACTGCACATCCTTAAAGCATATTAGACAACAAGTTGCGTACATATCATGGCATACATGATCGATCCGATTGTAGAAGCAAACGGGATCCGACTCATGTTATCTCTTTTATCTTGAGTTTTAGGACACATATCATTAGATAGAGATATGCCATGTGATACTGGAAGCAGCTCACTCTTAGACTAATCCATGTTGAATCTCTTAAACACTTTGTCAATGTATGAACTCTAGGAGAGTCCAAGCAGCTTTCTAGATCTATCCAGGTAGATCTTTATTCCCATAATAAAAGTTGCTTCTCCCAGATCTTTCATGGAGAATTTTAATGAAAGCTATGATTTCACCTATTGTAGCATGGGAATGTCGTTGCCAAGAAGCAATACATCATCAATGTAAAGGACAATGGATGTTAGTGCGCTCCCACTAACCTTCTTATATACACAGGGATCATCTTCATTTTGAATGAAACCATATTCTTTTATGATCTCATCAAAAGTTGGTTCCAAGAACGCGATGTTTGCTTCAATCCATAAATGGATCGATTTAACTTGCAAACCTTGTCTACATGCTTTGGCATGACAAAACCGTCAGGCTGTTATATATAAATATCCTCCAAAAAGTTTCCGTTAAGGAGAGCGGTTTTGACGTCCATCTTGTTGGGTTCTCTAGGTCATACCAAGATCAATTAAGCATATAAATGTGTGAATACATCAAAGTAAAGTTGCGGAAATACTCACTTTGATCGGCTTTGCGATGTGAAGAACACAAAAAAAATTATGCTCCTTGAAGTTCTCGGCCAAGGTCTCTTATTTTTGCTCATTGTGTTGATCTTCAAGCTCCAAGCTTTGTGAATGGATTCCATGCTCATGAATGGGTTTCCCTGTCACCTTTGTAAGACCTCTTTGAGTGTTAGCTCTTGAGAGTTTGCAACAAAATCATGAAGAAGTGAAGCCTAGCTTCAGGCCCAAGAGAGGAAAAATGGCCTAATTGCCGTGAGTTGGAGGAAGAGGGAGAGAAGATGAACTTGTGTGTGTTGTGTAATCTAATTACACAAAATGAAAGTCATATACCAAATGTAATAAAAAATGATATATGTCTTTCAATCCATCACACTTGTGTGTTTAACACACAATCACCAACCAACAACTTCCATCACATTAAAGTGATAAAGTTGACTAGTGATGTGACGCGTGATGTGACTTATGGGCCCCACTTGATTCGAAATCCGAGTGGGCCTGCACACACTCCCGGGCTCGAGTTCGCTAATTCTGAATTAACGAATTTTCCGTTGCGACGTAATTAAATCAAATTTAATTAAATAACTATGCCTAACAAAATTACTATTCATGTCGCTAGCGAATTAATTCTAAATTAAGTAGTTCGCCCGAATTAAAATCTAATTTTAATTCCGCGTCGAAATCCAATTTCGTTTAATATATCGAATATATTATTTTATCGATTAATTCCAAATTAATCGTTCTCTCTCTTATATGAATTTTATCCCAGATAAAATTCTCCATAATTAATCCTAAATTAATTTTCTCTCTCTTATAATTATCCTAGATTAATTATGCTCTAGTCATACGTCATCGGTGAATCTTCGGGAAGCGACCCATGAGATCCCCGGATATATTGGCAGTAAATCTGGTGGTCGGACTATCCGAACACGTACGTACCTAGTACTACGTTTTTACCGATTTACAAGACATGGTTGGCTTCTAGCGAAGCACCGTGCCTACCCAATTCTCCAGAAATATTCTTAAAGGAATATGTAATCTGTATCAGGCGTAGTATATGCAGTATTGATTATTGCGATCCAGTATCGAATGTCACGTGCTAGGCCTGAGGCTGGAATTGTGTCTGTCCCGTACGAAACACATATCGGATCTATGGTAACTAGTCTATATAATCGGATAAACATGACCTAGTCATATTATCCCGATAGCTGCAGCATACAAGAGTACCAGTTCCGTATCCTACGTGACCATCATCTCCATATGACTGAAGTGATACTTCCATCTTGACATCACACCCAATATACTACGATTATCAATATACCCAGAATAGGCCTACACAGAATCTGTTAAAGCCCTGGATGACCAAAACTAAAGTATATTGATTGTCGCAAGTATTAGCGATGCAAGTCTCAGGTTAAGACCAAATACACCTACCCTGATTTGGACTTCCATAGACACATAGTCATACTACCAATGGAATTTCAAGGGGTCCATCCAGAGCAAAGCTGTTTCCGTACCATCGGTAAACACAACCTCATATCACACTTGCATAAGTATCCAATACTTAAATATATGAGAACTATGTCGTTATGCTCCCATAACGCGCACAAGTGCAATATTAGTCTATTCCGCATTATCGATGTCCATTCTCGGTAATACTACGACTAGAGATATTTTAATGATTAAACCTTAGTGGATTAATACTGTCTTATATCTTATTAATCTGGAACTAATCGTATGTACTTTTATCATTTATGTATATTGGTAATCCCATTACAAATGATAAAAGTGCAATTTCCTTTGACACATAGTTAATTTGTACAACAACACCATGTTCTGTACAAATAGTGATGTTATGGGTCATAATTGTCCAACAATTTGCCACTTGGCCTATAGCCAATTACTCAAGTGTCCTACACTTGAACTATGTACGGTCGCTCAAACTTTTGCTGAGATAATGCTTTCGTCAGGGGATTTGCAAGGTTATCATCTGATGCGATTTATTTGATCATCACATCGCCACGATGTATTATCCGACGAATCAGATGAAACAATTGAAGTATATATTTCAATCGTTGATGAGACCATTAATTCTTTAGCTTGTGTCGTAGCCTAGCTCAGCTGCTAACAGAACTATACCTAATCTGATTAATATTATTATAGATCCAAATAGATTCTATTGCTGCCTCAGCTGCAACAATATTATGCTTTTGTTGTTTATTCGGCAACAATATCTTGCTTGGAAGATTTCCAGGTCACTGTTCCATTTATTCAAACTATATAATACTGCTTATTACGACTTATAGTCGTCTTTATTGGTTTGGAAACTTGCAGTAGTGAATCCAGTCACTTCAAGTTCTCATTCTCCGTAACTTAAGAAAGCATCATTAGTTCATCTAAGATACTTAAGGATGTTCTTAACATCAATTTAGTGACCATCACATGTATTGGCCTGATTGTGACTCCGTATGCTCAAAGCGTATGAGACACCAGGTCGCGTACATATATTTCAATGTACGAGTTCTCAGAGAGTGCCAACAACTTTAGATCTATCCCAGTAGATCCTTATTTATAGAATAAAGGTTGTCTCTCCCAAGTAGTCTACAGAGAATTTTTTAATTTTTTTTAATTTATTTTCATGAAAGCCAAGCTTTCACCGATTAAATTATGGGAATATCATTTCCAATAAATGAGATATCATCATTATTTAGGACAATCACAGTCAGTGCACTCCCACTAACCTCCTTATATACACAAGAATCATTTCATTTTTGAATTAAATCATATACCATTATGATTACATCAAAACGATAGTTCTAAGAACGCAATGCTTGCTTCAATTAACTTGAAAACCTTGTTTGCTTGTTTGGGTACGACAAAACCTTCAGGATGTTGTAAACATCCTTCAAAAGGTTTCCGTTTAAGGAAAGCGATTTTGACGTTCAGCTGCCTTATTTCATAAATAAAACATGCAGCATTAGCAAGCATTATCCAAATGGATTTAATCAAGGCAACAAGTAAAAGGTTTTGTCGTAATCGACACAATGTTGATAACGATACCTTTTCGCTACAAGCCTAGCTTTGCACATTTGTATGTTACCATCCATGTATGTCTTGCTTGAAGACTTATATAGTACCAATCGGCACAATGCCTTCCAGTACAACAACCAGTGTCCATACTTGGTTGGTATACATGGAATCCATTTCAGACATCATGACACTTTGCCATAATAGGGAGTCGATACCTTGTATCACTTCCTCATACGTAGTCAGTTCGTATTCCTCAATAAGATTGACATCTACATGAGGTGAGATCAGAAACCCATACCTCCCAGGTTGTTTTTTAACTCTCTCCGACTTACGCGGTTCTTGTGTACTCGAAGATTATGGTACAATTTCATCCCTGATGAACTGTTTGTGTTCCGTTAAAGAATTGGTGTCTGGAATAGTATTACTCTGATTTTCATCAAGTTTTACTTTCCTCCCACTTATCACTGCATATAGGTATTCCTCTTAGGAAAACTGCATGGTGAGCAACAATTACATTGTTCTCTTGTGAGTTGTATAAGTACTATACTTTGGTTTCCCTAGGATAACCCACAAATTAGGCACTTATTCGATTTGGGTTCTAGTTTGGTATCATCCAAACATATGCCTAGCATTCCCAAATCTTCAGGAATGAGAAAACCCGATTTCTTTCCTGTTCATATCTAATGTTAACTCTATCAAACAGATTTTCATGCAACCTTATTCAAAATAAGTATTACACTGTTTAATGCGTATCCCTAGAAGGAAAATGGTAGCTTAGAGCGACTCATGATTAACCTTACCATGTCCAACAAAATTTGGTTTCTCCGTTCAGACACACCGCTCAATTGAGGTGTTCCGGGAGGAGTCCATATTGAAAGAATACTATACTCTTTCAAGTAATTGAGAAACTTATTGCTTAAGTATTTTCATCATGGTCCAATCATGATGTTTTAAAACTCTTGCTGATCTGTTTTATACTTCGTGTCGAAACTCTTTGAATTTATCAAAAGTTTTCGATATATGTTTCAAAAGAAACACATAACCATAACATGATGCCACATCCGTATAGGTTACGAAGTGTTCATATCCACCTCTAGCCTAGCTAGACATGGGCCCACTTACGTCACTATGAACGAGGGCTAACAGATCGGTGGCACTTTGCACTTTTACCAAGTAAAAAGTGTTTTAGGCACTTTGCCTAATAAACTAGATTCGTAGACATCATTTGATTCAAATCAAATCCGTCCTAGTACCCACTCTTCAAAAGTGTGGATATACGAGTCTTGTTTATTGTGTCTCAGACAACAATGCCACTTATAAGTCTCAACTGATTAATTCAGTTTGAGCTATTTGTTTGTCATGTTATATGTTTGAGATTCATTTATATTCAAATTATAAATACTGTTATTCATATCTTATGTGTTTATTTCAATATCTTCTTTATAAAATAAAACACTTTAGTGTTCTAGAATATAAAGATATACCCGCAACGGGTTAAACTAAGATATAGAGATAATGTCTTTAGTCAAACTAGGTACATTATAACAGTTTCCTAATTTAAGTACATACCCATAAGGGTAGTTCCTAAACTTAGGTATCTACGGTTAAAACAGCGACTCTCGTCCCGTTTCCGACTCACAGATAGATCTCAACTGAAGTCAGTATCCCGCTTATCAGTAGATTCTGCACATCAGTACATATATTTATGTACCACATATAGTATCAAAAATCCAATTTTGAAACCAATAGCGAACATGTTTATGAAAAACATACTTGAAGCCGGAGCCTTGCCCCTCTTCACTTCCTTTCATGTCTGCTTTGTCCATACGGCATTCACGTTTCCAGTGACCCTGTTTGCCATAGTTTAGGCAGATTATCTTGGGATATGTCCTTTGTCTTCCCAGAAGACTGTGATGATTTTGCCTTTGCCTTTTTCCACACCCCAGAAGCCTTCGGCCAAGCTTTGGCCTTCTGGGATGTTGAAGTAAGATACGCCTTGCGCTTCTTGCCCTTTTGCAAACTATGGCTTTGTCTTATTGAGCATAGACATTAACTCTCGAAGAGTTTTCTATTACAATTTGTACTTCTAAGAATAGATCTATGAAGATCTTTAATTTCATCATCATGGTACAATGATCTAATCCTTAATTTTGACGACGGAATTAACGAGTCATTGCGGTAAGCATAACGGATTGAGCACTGAAGTTATCATCACCATGAGTCTTCCAAAACTCATGCTCCACTATTTGCTCAACTCCGGGCTTAGGCCCAAGAGGTTGTTCTATCAAATAGAATAACTTCTCAGTTTCCAGGACTATCATGAGGTTTTATTCCCAATCTGAAAATTAAAGCCGTTTAAAGGCATTTTCTCTTAGAATTATGTTTTAAATGCTAATCTTTCAGTTATCTTGATTGTTATAGTCCAACTATCCAATCAACGATTTCATGTACTATTGAATATAATGATTACTATAGTCTAACTATATAATCAACTATAATTTAATTGGTTAAATTCAAATATATTGATTACTATAATCCAATTATATAATCAACTATAAATGAAATTGTTTGAATACAGGCCAACTGCTTAATTAAAACAACGATTAAATATTAGTCCAACTAATATAATTATTTATTGAAGAAAAATTGAAATGAGCACGTATTGGCAAGTATCCAAACGAAATTGCAAATTTAATACTTGCCTCCCACTATTTTTCGGCGAGCCTCTAACCCTCTGTTGAGTATTCGGGAAACCTAGTTTCCTAGTGGGCTAGGATCCCGTTAAATAACACACAACATTGACTTTGGCCAACAAATTTTATGATATTTAACTAGGTAGATCTCTAAGATCAATTGGATCTCATCCAATTCCTAGATCCAGTAGGTGGACATCCAAGTTCGAAACATATATCTAATATATGCCAATATATCCGATATATTCCCTAATCTTTTCCTCGGAATCAACTAAGCCTTGGCTTTGGCACAACAAGCTTAATGATTATAGTCAAGCGGGACCCACTGACCTTGGAGAGCTTCGTAATCGATGTCGATGGACAAGAAGTGATCTTGACATTGGCTAACAAATCACAACTTGGACAAGACATGCGATATGGAACAAAGCCTTCATGATTCAAACTCATCCGCGATGGACAAAGGTCTTGACTTTGGCCAAAAACCAGTGCCAATCTTGGATCTTGAGAATGAATCATTCAATGGAAGGAAAAATGCTTAATATATGTTGAGGGTTTTCGCGTAATTGGCAACAATTAATTATCTTTGATTAGGTCTCGTCATTCACCCTTAAGCATGCATTCTAAAAGCATAATAAGGCGCGATAAATAAATTAATAATGATATGCTGATGGATATTTAAAACATTTTGTTCCTAGAACAAATCTCTCCATTTCCTCTCTCCCGCTAGCACAAATCTTACTTCTACCTAATTGCATAACACTTCTAAAGAAACCTCATTTCATTAAGGGGAATAGATGAGAAGAGAAATACAAAGAGTCAAGAGGTAATAGGCTGGACACGCAGGTCCAATTTAATAAATTCTAAATTTATTACAACAATTTCCAAAATTGCCATCACCCATCTAATATCCATCCGATATACATTATTCATACATCACATCCATGTATTCACACAAAGCATGTTATCAATCAATCTAATCCAATTAATTAATCGGAAATTAATGACCGTCCAATGTTCAAACAACGATTTGATTTGCGCGAGTCCGACTCGTTTTAAGAATAAGTACTCAAAGTACGAATTCATGAATTATATCCAACTACAAATTAAATCAATTTAATTTGTATTTAATATTAATTCTATATTTAATTCTTAATTAAATAATTACACTTTATTAATGAGCCTTTGCGACTTAGATTCTAAATCTAATCATTACGGGTCTCAAAGCCAATTAACATCCAATGTCAATTTAATTAAAGTCCAATGGGCTTTCAATTAATTTATAAGGCATGGACTTTGGCAACCAAAGCCCAATAACGAATCACCATTTTCCAAAAATCAATTTATTCCCATTAGGCCCAATTAAAATTTTAAAGGTCCATTAAATTATATTTGGACTTTATGGAAACGGTTTTAGGCCCAATTGGATCCAACCAATTAACCTAAACCAAACTTGGCCAAACCAAACCCATTAATCCCAAATACAACTTTATTAGCCCAATTCCAAATTTGGCCCAACTAATTAAATTCCAATATTCCAAATATCTTAATTTAATCAATTAAAGTGTATTAGCCATAATTAATTAGTCAAATTAACATTTCCAAAATACCAATTTACTCAATTAATCATGCTTATCATTATCAACACATGTCCAACATTATTGAATCAAAAAATCAATTCATTTCCATGCTATATGGCTCATGGAATTTTAGGGTTTACTGTCCGATTCCGATTTCAATCCAATTGAATCTCAAATAAACATTTCCCAAGTCTTTCAATCCAATGATCAAAAGAACAAAATTACCATGACTTTAGGGCATCCTACATTTTCGGCCAAGCCAAAAAATTGGGGAAAATTTAATCCAATTCAATTTTCCTCAAATTGATCATATATAACTCCAAGTTATCATCATTCAAGCATACTCAATCAAACAATTTCATCAAATCATGCTCAAATCAATTTTACCCAAATTTTAAAGTTAAGAACCTTAATTCCAATTTCATGCTTAATCATGGCTCTGATACCATTGTTGGGTTTTCTAGGTCATACCAAGATCAATTAAGCATATAAACGTGTGAATACATCAAAGTAAAGTTGCAGAAATACTCACTTTGATCGGCTTTGCGATGCGAAGAACACAAAAAAAATTCTGCTCCTTGAAGCTCTCGGCCAAGGTCCCTTATTTTTGTTCCTTGTGTTGATTTTTAAGCTCCAAACTTTATGAAAGGATTCCATGCTCATGAATGGGTTTCCCTATCACCTTTGTAAAACCCCTTTGGGTGCTAGCTCTTGAGATTTTGCAACAAAATCATGAAGAAGTGAAGCCTAGCTTCACGTCTAAGAGAGGAAAAATGGCCTAATTGCCGTGAGTTGGAGGAAGAGAGAGAGAAGATGAACTTGTGTGTGTTGTGTAATCTAATTACATAAAATGAAAGTCATATACCAAATGTAATAAAAAATTATATATGTCTTTAAATCCATCACACTTGTGTGTTTAACACACAATCACCAACCAATAACTTTCATCACATTAAAATGATAAAATTGACTAGTGATGTGACGCGTGATGTGACTGATGGGCCCCACTTGATTCAAAATCTGAGTGTGCCCGTAAACACTCCCGGGCTCGGGTTCGCTAATTATGAATTAAAGAATTTTCCGTTGTGACGTAATTAAATCAAATTTAATTAAATAATTATGCCTAGCAAAGTTACTATTCACGTCACTAGCGAATTAATTCTAAATTAAGTCATTCGCCCGAATTAAAATCTAATTTTAATTCTGCGTCGAAATCCAATTTCGTTTATATATGAAATATATTATTTTATCGATTAATTCCAAATTAATCATTCTCTCTCTCTTATATGATTTTATCCCAGATAAAATTATCTGTAATTAATCATAGATTAATTTTCTCTCTTATAATTAATCCTAGATTAATTATGCTGGAGTCATACGTCATCGGTGAATCTTCGGGAAGCGACCCATGAGATCCGCGGATATGTTGGCAATAAATCCGGTCGTCGGACTATCCGAACACGTACGTACCTAGTACTTCGTTGTTACCGATTTACAAGACATGGTTGGCTTCTAGCAAAACACCGGCCTACCCAATTCTCCAGAAATATTCTTAAAGGAATATGTAATTTGTATCAGGCATAGTATACGTAGTATTGCGTATTGCGATCCAGTATCGGATGTCACATGATAGGCCTGTGGCTGGAATTGTGTCTGCCCCATACGAAGCACATATCGAATCTCTGGTAACTAGTCTCTATAATTGGATAAACATGACCTAGTCATATTATCCTCATAGTTGAGCATACAAGAGTACCAGTTTCGTATCCTACGTGACCATCATCTCCATATGACTGAAGTGATACTTCCATCTTGACATCAGACCCAATACATTACGTTTCTCAATATACCCAGAAGAGGCGTAAACAGAACCTGTTAAAGCCCTGGATGACCAAAACCAAAGTATATTGATTGTCGCAAGTATTAACGATGCAAGTCTCAGGTTAAGACCAAATAGACCTACCCTGATTCGGACTTCCATAGACACATAGTCATACTACCAATTGAATTCCGAGGGGTCTATCCAGAGCGAAGCTGTTTCCGTACCATCGGTAAACACAACCTCCTATCATACTTGCATAAGTATCCAATACTTAAATATATGAGAACTATGCCGTTATGCTCCATAACGCGCACAAGTTCAATACTAGTCTATTTCGTATTATCGATGTCCAATCTCGATAATACTACGACTATGGATATTTTAATGATTAAACCTTAGTGTATTAATACTGTCTCATATCTTATTAATCCAGAACTAATCATATGGACTTTTATCATTTATGTATCTTGGTAATCCAATTACAAATGATAAAAGAGCAATTTCAGTTGTCACATAGTTAATTTGTACAAAAACACCATGTTCTGTACAAATAGTGATGCTATGGGTCATAATTGCCCAACAATCTTCTTTTTTTATAATCGAAATATGCAACAATTGCAAGCATTATCCGAATGGATTTAATCATGGCAACATGTGAAAAAGTTTCATCGTAATCGACACCATGTCATTGACGATACCATCACTACAAGCCTAGCTTTATACGTTTGTATGTTGCCATCCATGTCGGTCTTCTTCCGGAAGACCCATTTACAACCAATCGACTTAACGCCTTCTGGTGCATCAACCAGTGTCCAAACTTGGTTTGTATATATGGAATCCATTTTGGACTTCATGGCCTCTTGCCATAAAGCGGAGTCGATACCTTGTATCACTTCCTCATACGTAGCCGGTTCATCTTCCTCAATAAGATTAATATTTACATGAGGTGAGATCAGAAACCCATACCTCTCAGGTTATTTTCTTACTCTCTCCGACCTACGCGGTTCTTGTGTATTGGAAGATTGTGGTTTAGTCTCATCCCTGATGAACTGTTCGTGTTCCGTGAGGGATTCGGCGCAGGAATAATATCACTCCAATTTTCATCGAGTTCTACTTTCCTCCCACTTACTAGTGCATTTAGGAATTCCTTTATGAGGAAAACCGCATGGAGAGCAACAAAAGTTTTGTTCTCTTGTGGGTTGTTAAAGTAAAATCCTTTGGTTTCCCTAGGATAACCTATAAATAGGCACTTATCCGATTTGGGTTCTAGTTTGGTACCATCTAAATATTGATCATATGCCTAGCATCCCAAAATCTTCAGGAATGAGAAACCCGGTTCCTTTCCTATCAATATTTCATATGGAGACTGTCCAACAGACTTTGACGAAACCTTATTCAAAATATGTATTTCACTGTTCAATGCGTATCCTAGAAGGAAATTGGTAGCTCAGTGCGACTCATCATTGACCTTACCATGTCCAACAAGGTTCGGTTTCTCCGTTCGGACATACCATTCAGTTGAGGTGTTTCGGAAGGAGTCCATTGTAAAAGAATTCCATATTCTTTTAAGTAATCAAGAAACTCATTGCTTAAGTATTCTCCACCACGGTTCGACCGTAATGTTTTAATATTTTTCCCGGTCTATTTTTATACTTCATGTCGAAACTCTTTGAATTTTTCAAAAGTTTCCGACTTGTGTCTCATAAGATACACATAACCATAACGTGATGCATCATCCATAAAGGTTACGAAGTATTCATATCCACATCTAGCCTGGCTAGACATGGGCCCACATACTTCACTATGAACGAGGGCTAACAGTTCGGTGGCACGTACACATTTACCGCTAAAAGGCATTTTAGGAATTTTGCCTAATAAACACGATTCATAGACATCATATAAATTAGGAACAAATCTGTCCAAGTATCTACTCTTCGAAAGTGTGGATATATGAGTATTGTTAATGTGTCTCAGACGACAATGCCACATATAAGTTTCATATGTTTTACTCAATTTGAGCCTTTTGTTTGTCATGTTATATGTTTGAGATTCATTTATATTCAAAATATAAAGACCATTATTAGCATCAGCTATACATATCTCAAAATCATCTTTATAAACAAAACACCTAATGTTCCAGAATACAAAGGTATACCCGCATTGGTCAAACAAGATACATAGATAATGTTTCTAGTCAAACTAGGTATATAATAACAGTCTGATAATGAAAGTACATGCCCCGAGGGCAGTTCCAAAACATAAGTCCCTACAACCAAAGCAGCGACTCTCGTCCCGTTTCCTACTCGTAGGTCAATCTCACCTGGAGCTAGTCTCCTACTAATCTGTAGATCCTGCACATCAGTACATATATGAGTACAACATCCAGAATAAAAAATCCAATTTTTAAAACTAGAAGTAGACATGTTTATTTCAATAACAAACATACCTGAAGTCAGAGCCTTGCCCGCCTTCACTTCCTTCATGTGCATCTTGTACTCACGACAGTCACGCTTCCAGTGACCCCGTTTGCTACAATGTAGGAAGACATCTTGGGATATGTCATTTGCCTTCCCAGAAGACTTTGATGATTTGGCCTTGCCCTTTCTTTTCTTATTCTTCTTCACACCTCAAGGAGCTTTCGGCCAAGCCTGGGTTTTCTGAGATGTTGAAGTAAGATGTGCCTCGCACTTCTTTCCCTTCAGAAGCTCTGGCTCTGCTTCTGTCAGCATTGCCATCAACTCTCCAAGAGTCTTTTCTGGTTCATCATATTGTAGTTCAGGATGAACCCGCCCCAGCTATCAGGCAGAGACTGTAAGATCAAATCTAGAGAAGTCTTGGCCTCGAAGGTTATGCCCATCTAACCTAGCTGTTTGATGTCAGCAATCATCTGCGACACATGGTGCTCGATAGATGTACCCTATGACATATGAGAGCGAAAAAGCTTCTACAATTCATACTTTTACGATGTAAGGTTAGACCAGTGAAGGTCCTTAAATTTCAACGTCATGTTTTAGGGATCCAATCCCTTGTTTTGACGACAAAATTGAGGGGTCATTGCGGCAAGCGTGACAGATTGTGCAGTTGATTTATCATCACTATGAGTCTTCTAAAGCTCAACTAGTTACTCAACTCCGGGCTTAGGCCCGAGAGGTTTCTATATTATATAGAGTAACTTCTCAAACCTAGGAATATCTTGAGGTTCATCTCCCAATTTGGAAAATTCGCGCCTTTAAAGACATTATCACCCATGATAATGTCCCTAATCTAATCTTTCCAGCCATCTTGATTGCAATAGTCCAACTATTCAATCAACGATATTAGGTACAATCAAATGTAATGATTACTATAGTCCAACTATATAACCAACTACAAATGAAGCTATAAGAGTACAGTCCAGTTGTTCAATAAAAAAACAATAAATTATTAGTCCAACTAATATAAATATATAATGACGAAAATAATTTAAAAGTGTGTATTTGACAAGTATCAAACGAAATTGTAAATTTAATACTGGCCTCCCACTATTTTTAGGCGAGCCTCTAACCCTCTGCAGAGTACTCGGGAAATCCAGTTTCCTAGTGGGCTAGGATCCCGTTAAATAACACACATCCTTGAATTTGGCCAACAAGCTGTATGAAACTTAACTAGGTAGATCTCTAAGATCAATTAGATCCCATCCAATTCCTAGATCCGGTAAGTGGACATCCAAGTCCAAGATATATATCCAATATATATTTCCTAACTTTTTCTTCTGAATCAACTAAGCATTGGCTTTGGCTCAACAAGCTTAATGATTCCGGTTAGGCGCGATCCATTGACAGTGGGAAAACTTCGTAATCCATGTCGATGAACAAGAAATGACCTTGACTTTGGCCAACAAGTCACAACTGCCTAAGACATGCGATACAAAATAAAGCCTTCATGGTTCAAACACATCCGCGATGGACAATGATCTTGACTTTGGCCAATAAATCAAAGCCAATCTTGGATCTTGAGAAAGAACCAATCAATGGAAGGAAAACGCTTAATATTGTAGTGAGGGTTTTTCGCGTAAATTGGCATCCAATTTATTATCTTTGATTAGGTCTCATCATACACCCTTAAACATGCATTCTAAAAGCATAATAACGCGCGAATAAATTAATAATGATATGCGGATGGATATATAATATAATTTGTTCCTAGAACAAATCACTCTATCTTTCTTCTCTCCCGCTAGCAGTTAACATACTTCAACCCAATTACATAACACATAAAGAAACCTCATTTATATTAGGGGAATTGGTGAGAATAGAAATACAAAGAGTAAAAGAGATGATAGGTTGGACACGCAAGTCCAATTTAATAAATTCCAAATTTATTACAATAATTTCCAAAATTGACCCACCCGACTAATATCCATCCGATATACATTATTCATACAAATGCATCTAAGTATTCACACAAAGCATGTTGTTCAATAAATCTAATCCAAATAATTAGTCTTTGAATTAATGACCATCCAATGTTCATACAACGATTTGATTTGTGCGAATCTAACTCATTTAAGAATAAAAACTCAAAGTACGTATTCTTGAATTATATCGAACTATAATTTTAAATCCAATTTAAATTGTATCCAATACTAATTCAAATTTAATTTCAAAATAAATAATTACACTTTTAATAGTGCCTTTTAGACTTGGATTCCAAATCCAATCTAAATGGGTCTCAAAGGCCTAATTAGCATCCAATGCCTATTTAATTAAAATCCAATGGGCTTTAAATTAATTCTTTAGGCATGGGCTTTGGCAATTATGGATCCAATCCAAGATGCAAAGGCCCAATAAGGAATCACCATTTTGCCAATAATCAATTTAGGCCCATTAGGCCAATTAAATTTTAAAATGCCCAAAAGTCATATTTGGACTTTATGGAAATGGTTTTAGGCCCAATTGGATCCAACTCAATTGTCCAAAATAAAACTTGGCCCAACAAAGCCCATCAGCCCAAATATAACAAATTAGCCCAATCCAATTTTAAAGACTAATTTATATTAACATAATATTCCAAATATCACATTAATTTAATTAAAGTGCATTTACCACAATTAATTAATTAATCCAATATTTCCAAAATATCAATTAATCTAATTAATCATGCTATAATCATCCAATTCATGTCCAACACAAATTTAAGCAAAATCAACTCATTCCAACATGTTATAGCTCACGACAATGAGCATAAATAATATCCAATTTTTGATTTCAGTCTAATTAAATCAACAATCAATATTCATTTCATGCCTTAAACTCATCCAATAGTCTAAATCAAAAATGACCATGCGTGTTCCAAGGGTTCATGTAAATGTCCTAGACATGCCATGTAATCTCTAAGCATGATTAGTGTGTGAATAAATCAAGAAGTTTGCGAAATAAACTTACATTGATCGGCTTTGAATTTCGAAATTTCCATTGATGTTGAAGCTACCAAGCTCATGAGTGAGTATCCCTATCACCTTCATTTGACTCCCATATGTATTAGCAAGAACAAATGGAACAAATTTTATCTCCCAAGGAGAAGCAAATTTTGCCGACAGAGAGGGAAGCAATCGGCCAAATCTAAAAGGAGAGCAATCAGAGGCCAATCGGCATGTCTACAAAAGAATAAGCCGATTCGGCCAACTGAGAGCAAATTGCCTTTTTTTTTTTTTCATTTAGCCGTATTGTTTTCAGAGAAGTCAGTGGCTATTTTTAAAGAGAAGCCAAAATGGCTTTTTCTTTTCGCCTATTTCAAAAACAGAGAGCAATGGCCACTATTTCTTGATTTCATTCGGCCAAAAATTAGAGAAGTCAAAATTGGCCACACCACTTTTCGGTCAAGGAGAGAGAGATTAATAATTCCAAAAAATTAATTAATTAATTGTGTTATGTATTTAGACTTGGTAGGTGACTAGGTGTATCAAATCCATTTTGCTTTATTTCCAACCACTTACATCACAAGTTGACAAGTGATGTGAGTTGTGGGTCTCACCCAATTAATTCAAAATTTAGTTGGCTTACACAATATAATTTGGGCCCGGGTCTTTTAATCCGACTAAACGAATTTTCCGTCGCGACGTAATTAAATCCAATTTAATTAAATATTTATGCCTCGCAAAATTATAATTAAAGTCGCTTACGAATTAATTCCAAATTAATTCGTTCGCTAGAATTAAAATCCAATTTAGATCAGTGTTGAAATCTGATTTCATTTAAGATATCTAATATATTATTTTAGCCCAATTAAATAAATTAAATAGTAAAATCTAATTTAACTATTAAATTTATTTTACCGATTAATTCCAAATTAATCGTGTTCTCTCCACTTGACGAATTTAATCCCAGATAAATTCTCGACGCAATTAATCCCAAATTAATTCTTTCTCTGATAATTAATCCCAAATTAATTATTGCCGTAATTAATCCCAGATTAATTTTCTCTCTCATAATTAATCCCAGATAAATTTTGTTCGAGTCAAATATCATCGGTGAATCTTTGGGATGCGACCCAAGAGATCCCTGGATATGTTGGCAGTAAATACGATTATCGGACTATCCAAATATGTGCGTACCCGGTACCACGTTCCTACCGATTTACAATACATGGTTGGCTTCTAGCAAATCACTGTGCCTACCCAATTCTCCAGAAATATTCTTTAAAGAAATATATAATCTTTGTCAGACATAGTATACGTAGTATTATGCATTACGATCTAGTATCAGATGTCACATGCTACGCCTGGGACTGGAGTTGTGTCTGCCCCGTATAAAGCATATATCAGATCACTAGCCACTAGACTCTTTATGATCGGAAAATCATGACCTTGTCATACTTCCCCGATTGCTATAACACTTAGGGTACCAGTTCTGTATCCCTGCGTGATTATCATCTCGATATGACTGAAGTGATACTTCCATCTTGACATCACACCCAATACACTACGATTCTCAGTATACCCAGAAGAGGCGTACAAAGAACCTGTTAAAGCCCCGGACGACCAAAACCAAAGTATATTGATTGTCGCAAGTATTAGCAATGCAAGTCTCAGTTTAAGACCAAATACACCTACCATGATTCAGATTCCAATAGACACATAGTCATACTATTGGATAATATGACTCATAGCGTCACTATTTGTACATATCATGGTGTTGTTGTACAAATTAACTATGTGACAAGGAAATTGCACTCTCATCGTTTGTGATTAGATCACCATAGATATAAAAATGAAGAGAGGTCCATATGATTAGTTCCTGGATTGAGAATGATATGAGACAGTATCAGTCCACGAAGGATTAATCATTAAATATCCCTAGCCGGAGTATTATCAAGACAGGACATCGATAATGCGGAATAGGCTAGTATTGCACTTGTGCGCGTTATGAGGGCACAACGGCATAGTTCTCATATATTTAAGTATTGGATACTTATGCAAGTGCGATAGGAGGTTGTGTTTCACCGATGGTACGAGAAACAGCTTCGCTCTGGATAGACCCCTCAGAATCCCATTGGTATTATTACTATGTGTCTATGGGAGGCCGACATCAGGGTAGGTATGTATGGTCTTAACCTGAGACTTACATCGCTAATACTTGCGACAATCGGTAGACTTTGGTCTTGGTGGTACAGGGCTTTAACCGGTTATGCGTACACCACTTCTGGGTTTATCAGAAAGTCGTAGAGTAGTTGATGTGGGTGTGATGTCAAGACGGAAGTATCACTCCAGTCATAGTGGAGATGATGTCACGGAGGATACGGTATTAGTTACTCTTGAGTGTTGCGCAAACCAATCGGGATATTATGACAAGGTCATGAATATCCGATGATATAGAGACTAGTTACCAGACTTCCGACATGTGCTTCGGACGGGGCAGACACCTATCCAGCCCAGCCCTAGCACGTGACTATCCGATACTGGGGCCGATATACACAATACTTTACGTTATACTACGCCTGATACAAATCCTTTATTCCTGTAAGGAGGATTTTCCTTTTTGGGTTAGATGGATAGGCATGACGCTTTGCTAAAGGCCAACCTTGTCTTGTAAATTGGTATAAACGTAGTACGAGGTACTTACGTGTTCGGATAGTCCGACGACCAATTTGACTGCCAACATATCCGGGGATCTCATGGGTCGCTTCCTAAAGATTCACCGATGACGTATGACTCGCACTTATATTAATCTGGGATTAATAAGAGAGAGAGAGAAATTAATCTGGGATTAATTACGGAGATATTTTGTCTGGGATAAAATACTATAAAAGAGAGATAATGATTAATTTAGAATTAATCGGTAAATTAATATATTTGATATATTAAACGAAATTGGATTTCGACGCGGAATTAAAATTAGATTTTAATTCGGGCGAGCGAATTAATTTAGAATTAATTCGTTAGCGATGTGAATAGTGATTTCGCTAGGCGTAATCAATTTAATTACGACGCGACGGAAAATTCGTTAATTTAGAATTAGCGAATCCGAGCCCGAGATTATTTACGAGCGCATTCGCATTTCGAATTCGAGAGCGGCTCGTCAAATCAAGCGTCAAATCGTTAGTCGCATCAAGCGTTAAATCATGTCACTTTGAGTGATGTGACAATTGATGGATTGATTGAGTGATGTGAGTGATGTGTGACTGATGGGAGTTGTTGAAAGCTTTTTAAAAGCTGAGTGACATATATTAATTTAATATGTTTGGTATATGTTGAAATTGATTTTAGAAATCAATTACTAATTTAATTTTTCAACTCTCTCTTTCTCTCACGTTGGTTTCATTTTTGGAGCCAAAATTCTCTTCCTCTCTCACGTCATTTTCTGGTTTCTAAAGGGCAGTGAACTGCCGATGGGAAGAAGCAAAAATGGAGGGAAGCAAGTGTGTTTTGTGGCAAAACAAGAGTGCTAGCACACTGCGGATCAATGCGAAGGTGATAGGGAAGCTTACCCATGAGCCGGGAACCAAATGATGAAGCTTGGAGCTTCAAATCTTGTTGATGTGGCTGCAAATTACTGTTCACAGCAGCCCACTGCAGTGCAGTCCACTGTGAGCAGATTTCGTTTTTTATGCCAAATCGTCGCTCAACCGCTCGATGTAAGTATTCCGCGACTTTCTCGATTTGTATTCACACATATTTCATGGCTTGTATTCGATTCTATGGACCTAGAAACTCCAACAATGGTATCAGAGCGAGTAAAAGCATGAAATACGACTTAGGGATAAAATTTGGGTAAAAATGTGTTTGAGTATGTTTAATGAAATTGGATGATTTAGTGTGTTTTAATATGTTTTATTGATGATCGATTAGATCAATTTGAACAAATTTGATTCAAATTTTATGTTGGCCGAATGGTGCCCTAAGTGTGAGCTCTTGGAATTTTAATTTTTGATTCATTGGATGTATTAGAAATGATTTGGGGATATTGATTAATGTTGAATTTGATTCAATTGGATTGGATTTGAATTTGGCATAATAATTCCCCTTGGCCGAGAGTCTATAAGCATGATATGGGTTTGATTTTAATCAAATTGTGTTGGACACTAATTGATGTAGATTGCATGATTAATTAGCCTATTTATGTTTTTTGGAAATAAATGATTTGGGTGATTAATTATGTTAATGCACTTTAGTTAATTAAAGCATGAAATTTGGAATTTTTGTGTTTAATTAATTTGGGCCTATTTTGTGAAATTGGGCTTGACTTGAATGTTGTTAGTGGGCTTATTGGGCTTTGTTGTACAAAGTTGGGTTAAGACAAATGGATTGGATCCAATTGGGGCAAAAACCACTTCCATAAAGCCCAAATGCGACATAATGGACCTTTGTAATTTAATTGGGCCTAATGGGCCAAAATTAATTTAAAGGCTTATGGGGTAAATCCCGGATTGGACTTTGGTTGCGGGTTTGACCCGAGTTGACCAAAAGTCAACGCCTTAAGAAATTAATTAAAAGCCCATTGGACTTTAATTAAGTTGACGTTGGACGTTAATCGGGCTTTGAGACCCGTAACAATTAAATTTGGAATTTAATTCGTAAAAGGTTTATTAATAAAGTGTGATATTTAATTTGGAATTAAATAGTGAATTAGAATTAAATACAAATTGAATTGGATTTAATTGTGTAGTTTAATTTAATTCTAGAATTTGTACTTTAAGTACTTATTCGTAAAAAACGAGTTTGACTCGAGCAAAATCAAATCGTTGTTTGAACATTGGATGATCACATAATTATCAGATTAATTAATTGATTAGATTGATTGATAGCATGCTTTGTGTGAATACGTGGTTGTGATGAATGAATAATGTATATCGGATGGATATTAGTCGGGTGGGTGGGGCAATTTTGGAAATTGTTGTAATAAATTCGATTTATTAAATTGGACCTGCGTGTCCAGCCTTATCACCTCTATTCTCTTTGTATTCTCTTCTCACCTATTCCCCTCAATGTAAATGAGGTTTCTTTAGAAGTGGTGTAACGGGTAGAAGTAGAATAGAAGTGCAAGTGCTAGTTTGAGGAGAAAGTGAGAGATTTGATCTAGGATCAATGTGTAAAGTATCCATCCGCGTATCATTATTATTTATTTTCATACTCGCTTTATTATGTATTTAGAATGCATGTTTAAGGGTGTATGATGATGAGACCTTAACAAAGATAATTGAAATTGGTAGCCAATTTGCACGCGAAAAGCCCTCATCAAATATCATGCGTCTTTTCCTTCCATTGAGTGATTCTTGCTCAAGATCCTAGATTGGCATGGGTTGTTGGCCAAAGTCAAGCCCTTGTCCGTCGAAGATGTGTTTGAATCACGAGGCTTTGTTCCATATTGGTGTCATGTCCAAGTTGTGGTTTGTTGGCCAAAGTCAAGACCACTTCTTGTCCATCGACATTGATTACGAAGCTTCCATGGTCAATGGGTCCGCGCTTGACTGGGATCACTAGGTTTGTTGTGCCAAAGCCAAGGCCTAGTTGATTCAGAGGAAAAAGGTTAGGGTATATATTCGATATATAGGCATATATAAGATATATGTTTCGGACTTGGATGTCCACCTACTGGATCTAGGAGTTGGATGAGATCCAATTGATCTTAGAGATCTACCTAGTTAATTATCATACAATTTGTTGGCCAAAGTCAAGATTGTGTGATATTTAACGGGATCCTAGCCCACTAGGAAACACGGTTTCCCGAGTACTCGACAGAGGGTTAGAGGCTCGACGAAAAATAGTGGGAGGCAAGAATTGAATTTGCAATATTCGTTCAATTACTCGCCATACGCGCTCATTCAAATTATTTCGTCGTAATATAAATGTTAGTTGGACTAATATTTAAATTGTTGTTTTAATAAACAGTTGGACTGTATTATACTTGATTTATATAATTGGATTATATTAATCAATATATTTGAATTAATTAATTTCAGTTTACAGTTGATTTTATAATTGGATTATAGTAATCAATGTAATTGAGGTTAATTAATTTGGATTATATTTGATTATATAGTTGGACTATTATAATCATTATAATATATATAGTACCACTAATCGTTGATTAAATAGTTGGACTATTGTAATCAAGATAAAATTGAAAAGTTGGATATTTAAATATAATCTGGGATTAAAATATTTTAAATAATTTAATTTTAAATTGGGAATAAATAATAGGTTACTTTATTTGATAAAATAACTTATTATACCTTAAGCCCAAAATTAAGCAAAATAAGTAGAGCATAAAATCTTTGGAAGATTTATGTGATGATGACTTTAGTGCTAATTTAATATACTTGTCATAAATCTAATTTTAGATTTAAGAAGTATTAAAATTGCAATTTATAATTCTTGGAGAGAATTAATTGACTATTCTAGAGAATAAAGTCAAAGTTTGCAATTGGGCATGTAGCACGAGGTGCACATCGTTTCGATATTCTAAAAACCCAAGGCTTGGCCTAAGGTTTCTGAAATATTGAAAAGGATAATTGACATATCCCAAAGTGACTACCATTTGGATATGGCAGACACGAAGGAATTAAAGAAAGGGAGGCTCTTACTTTAAAATGTTTGTCTAGTTATGTTCACAGCTAGTATTGAAATTAGATTTTAAATACTTAGTGTGGTACATAAAATATATGTATTGATGTTCAGAATCTGCTTTGAGCAGGATACTGACTTCAAGCTGAGATTGCTCTGCGAATCGGAAACGGGACGAAAGTCGCTGTTTCGACCGTAGATACCTAAGTTTAGGAACTACCCTTTCGGGTGTGTACTTAAATTAGGAACTGTTATAATGTAACTAGTTTGACTAGAGACATTATCTCTATATCAGTGCTTAATCCATTGTGGATAAACCTTTATTCTAGAACACTAAGTGTTTCATTATATAAAGATGATACTGAGATAAAATATAGATGTGAATTAACAGAATTTATATTTTGAATATAATTAAAATCTCAAAAAATAAAATGACAAATAAATAGCTTCATATATAAATTGTCTGGGACACAATTATACAAGACTCGTATATCCACACTTTTGAAGAGTGGGTACTGGGTACTAGGACTGTTTGACTATTCAAATAAAGTCTACGAATCTAGTTTGTTAGGTAAAGTACCTAAAACACTGTTTACTTGGTAATAGTGAAGTGCCACCGATCTGTTAGCCCTATTCATGGTGAAGATAGTGGGCCCATATCTAGCTAGGCTAGATGTGAACATGAATATTTCGTGACCTTAACGGATGTGGCATCACGTTATGGTTATGTGTCTTTTGAAGAACACAAATCGGAAACTTTTAGAGTTTCGACACGAAGTAGAAGTAGATAAACAGATCGGCTATAGTATTATACCGTCACGGTAAGACCGTAATGAAAAATACTTAAGCAGTAAGTTTCATACATACATGAAAGAGTATGGTATTCTTTCAGATGAGGACTCCTCCTGAGACATGTCAGTTTGACGGTGTGTCCGAACTAAAAACTGAATTTTGTTGGACAAGATAAGGTTATCATGAGTCGCTCTGAGCTATCATTTCCTTCAACAGGATATGTATTAACAGTGCAAAAACTTATTTAGAATAAGGTTCCATGAAAATCTGTTTGACAGATATCATATAGGATATGAACAAGGAAAGAAACAGGGTTTCTCATTCCTAAAAATTTGGGTATGCCAGGCATAACGTTTGGATGATACCAAACTAGAACCTAAATTGGATAGGTGCCAAATTGGTTATCCTAAAGGAAACCATAAGTATAGTACTTATAAATCTCACATGAGAACAATATGATTGTTGCTCACCATGCGGTTTTCCTAAGAGGAATACCGATATGCAGTGGTCAGTGGGAGGATGGTGATACTCGATGAAAATTGGAGTAATACTGTTCAAGGCACGAAGTCCGTAATGGAACATAAATAGTTCATCAAGGATGAAATTAAACCATTAATCTTCGAATACACAAGAACCGCGTAGATCGGAGAGAATCAGAAAACAACCTAGGGTATGGGTTTCTGATGTAACCCCTTAAAGATGTCAATCTTATAGAGGTATACCAACCGACTACGTTTGAGGAAGTGATACGAGGTATCGACTCCCTATTATGGCAAAGTGCCATGAGTCCGAAATGGATTCCATGTATAACAATTATGTTTGGATACTAGTTGTTGTACCACAAGGCATTATGCCTATTGGTACTATAAACGTCTTCAAGGAAGATATACATGGATGGTAACATACCAACGTACAAAGCAGGCTTGTGACAAAAAGGTATCGTTATCAACATTGTGTTAATAACGGTTCAACCTTTTACCTGTTGCCATGGTAAATCCATTTTGAAGATGCTTGTTGATAACTGCATATTTCATTTATGAAATTGTCAGTTGTAGATCAAAATCGCTTTCCTGAAAAGGAAACCTCTTGGAGGATTCTTACAACATCCTGACGATTTTGTATAACCGACAAACAAGGTTTGCGGGTTATTCGATCCATGTTTGGATTGAAGCAAGCATTCGGTTCTTGGAACTGTCGTTTTGATATAATCATAATGATTTATGATTTAATTCAAAACGAAAATGATTCTTGTGTATATAAGAAGGTTAGTGGGAGAGCACTGATAATGAAATTCCCATAAAAAAAATTAGTGAAAGCTTGGCTTTCATGAAAATTCTCTATAGAATTCTTAGGAGTAACAACCTTTATTCTAGGAATAAAGATCTACTGGGATAGATTTGAAGTTGTCAACACTCTCTGGGAAATTGTACATTTAAAATGTACGTGATTAAGTGTCTCATATGCTTTGAGCATATGGAGTCACAATCGGGTCAATCCAAGTGATAGTCACTGGATTGAAGTTAAGAACATCTGTTAGTATCTCAGAGAACTAAAGATGCTATCTTAAACTATGGAGAAGGAGAACTTGAAGTGACTGGGATCACTGCTACGAGTTTCCAAACAATTAAAAACTGCGGTACTATAAAGTTTGAATAGTGGGACAGTGAGCTGGAAATCTTCCGAGCAAGATTCTGTTGCCAAATAAACAAAAAATGCGGATTAGTGCTGCAGCTGAGGCAGCAATAGAAGCTATTTGGGTTGATAATAAATCTAATTAGATTAGATATAGTTCTTTTAGCAGCTGAGCTAGGCGTCAGCACAGGCTAAGGAATTAAAGGTCTCATCGACGATCCAGATATATACTTCTTTATATTCATCTGATTCGTTCGGATCATACATCGTGGCGATGTGATGATTATATAAATCGCATCAGACTATAATCATGTAAATCCGCTGACGAAAATCTTTTCTCAGCAATTTGAGCGAACCGTACATAGTTTGGGTGTTAGACACTCGAGTGACTGGCTATGTGCCAAGTGGGAGATTGTTGGATAATATGACCCATAGCGTCACTATTTGTACATATCATGGTGTTGTTGTACAAATTAACTATGTGACAAGGAAATTGCTCTCTCATCGGTTGTGATTAGATCACCATAGATATATAAATGAAGAGAGGTCCATATGATTAGTTCCTGGATTGAGAATGATATGAGACAGTATCAGTCCACAAAGGATTAATCATTAAATATCCCTAGCCGGAGTATTATCGAGAAAGGACATCGATAATGCGGAATAGGCTAGTATTGCACTTGTGCGCGTTGTGAGGGCACAACGACATAGTTCTCATATATTTAAGTATTGGATACTTATGCAAGTGCGATAGGAGGTTGTGTTTCACCGATGGTACGGGAAACAGCTTCGCTCTGGATAGACCCCTCGGAATCCCATTGGTATTATGACTATGTGTCTATGGGAGGCCGACATCAGGGTAGGTGTGTATGGTCTTAACCTGAGACTTACATCGCTAATACTTGTGACAATCGGTAGACTTTGGTCTTGGTGGTACAGGGCTTTAACCGGTTCTGCGTACACCACTTCTGGGTTTATCAGAAAGTCGTAGAGTATTGGGTGTGATGTCAAGACGGAAGTATCACTCCAGTCATAGTGGAGATGATGTCACGCAGGATACGGTATTAGTACTCTTGAGTGTTGCGCAACAAATCGGGATATTATGACAAGGTCATGAATATCCGATTATAGAGACTAGTTACCAGACTTCCGACATGTGCTTCGGACGGGGCAGACACCTATCCAGCCCCAGCCCTAGCACGTGACTATCCGATACTGGGCCGATATACACAATACTACGGTATATACGCCTGATACAGATCCTTTATTCCTGTAAGGATTTTTCGGAGAATTGGATAGGCATGGCACTTTGCTAGAGGCCAACCTTGTCTTGTAAATTGGTATAAACGTAGTACGAGGTACTTACGTGTTCGGATAGTCCGACGACCAATTTGACTGCCAACATATCCGGGGATCTCATGGGTCGCCTCCCAAAGATTCACCGATGACGTATGACTCGCACTTATATTAATCTGGGATTAATAAGATGAGAGATAAAATTAATCTGGGATTAATTACGGAGATATTTTGTCTGGGATAAAATACTATAAAAGAGAGATAATGATTAATTTAGAATTAATCGGTAAATTAATATATTTGATATTAAACGAAATTGGATTTCGACGCGGAATTAAAATTAGATTTTAATTCGGGCGAGCGAATTAATTTAGAATTAATTCGTTAGCGACATGAATAGTGATTTAGCTAGGCGTAATCTTTTAATTACGACGCGACAGAAAATTCGTTAATTTAGAATTAGCGAATCCGAGCTCGAGATTATTTACGAGCGCATTCGCATTTCGAATTCGAGAGCGGCTCGTCAAATCAAGCGTCAAATCGTTAGTCGCATCAAGCGTCAAATCATGTCACTTTGAGTGATGTGACAATTGATTGGATTGATTGAGTGATGTGAGTGATGTGACTTGATGGGAGTTGTTGAAAAGCTTTTTAAAAGCTTGAGTGACATATATTAATTTAATATGTTTGGTATATGTTGAAATTGATTTTAGAAATCAATTACTAATTTTAATTTTTCAACTCTCTCTCTCTCACGTTGGTTTTCATTTTTGGAGCCAAAATTCTCTTCCTCTCTCACGCCATTTTCTGGTTTCTAAAGGGCAGTGAACTGCCGATTGGAAGAAGCAAAAATGGAGGGAAGCAAGTGTGTTTTGTGGCAAAACAAGAGTGCTAGCACACTCCGGGATCAATGTGAAGGTGATAGGGAAGCTTACCCATGAGCCGGGATTCAAATGATGAAGCTTGGAGCTTCAAATCTTGTTGATGATGGCCGAAATTTACTGTTCACAGCAGCCCACTGCAGTGCAGTCCACTGTCAAGGCAGATTTCGTTTTTTGTTGCCCAAATCGTCGCTCAACCGCTCGATGTAAGTATTCCGCGACTTTCTCGATTTGTATTCACACATATTTCATGGCTTGTATTCGATTCTATGGACCTAGAAACTCCAACACATACTACCAATGGGATTCCGAGGGGTCTATCCAGAGCGAAGCTGTTTCCGTACCATCGGTAAACAGAACCTCCTATAACACTTGCATGAGTATCCAATACAAAAATTTATGAGAACTATGTCGTTATGCTTTCATAACACGCACAAATGTAATACTAGCCTATTCCGCATTATCGATGTCTAGTCTCGATAATACTACGAGTAGGGATATTTGATGATTAAACCTTAGTGGATTAATACTGTCTCATATCTTATTAATTCGGTACTAATCATTTTGACTTTTATCATTATATATCCCGGTCATCCATTACAAATGATAGAAGAGCAATTTCCTTTGTCATTTAGTTAATTTTTACAACAACACCATGTTATGTACAAATAGTGATGCTATGGGTCATAATTATGCAACAATCTCCCACTTGGCCTATAGTCAATCACTCAAGTGTCTCACAATTGAACTATGTACGGGTCGCTCAAACTTTAGCTGAGAAATAGCTTTCGTCAACGGATTTGCAAGATTATCATCTGATGCTGTTTATTTAATCATCATATTGCCATGATGTATGATCGAACGAATCAAATGAAATAATTGAAGTATATACTTGGATCATTGATGAGACCGTGGTTCCTTAGCATGCGTTGTAGCTTAGCTCAGCTGCCGCAATGTTCATTTTCTGCCTCAGCTGCCGCAATGTTCCGCTCTTATTGTTTATTCGGCAACAGGATCTTGCTTGGAAGATTTCCAGCTCACTGTTCTATTGTTCAAACTATATATGTACCCTTATTGTGACTTACAGTCATTTTTATCGGTTTGGAAACTTGCAGCGCTGAACTCAGTCACCTCAAGTTCTCGTTTCCCCATATTCTCATAAATCATCATGGGTTCATTAAAGATACTCAAGGATGTTCTTAACATCAATCCAATGACCATCATCTGGATGGGCCTTATAGCCTCTACATATGCTCAAAGCATATGAGACATCAGGTCACATACATTTCAAAATCATACGAGCTCTATGAGGGTTGTCAGCAGCTTTCTAGATCTATCCGAGTAGATCTTTATTTCTAGAATAAAGCCTGCTTTGCCCAGGTATTCCATGGAGACATTTCATGAAATTCAAGCTTTCGCCGATTTTAGTATGGGAATGTCATTGCTAAGAAGCAATACATCATCAACTTATAGGACATTCATTGTCAGTGCGCTCCCACTAACCTTCTTATATACACAAGAATCATCTTCGTTTTGAATTAAATCATATACCATTATGATTACATCAAAACGTTGGTTCCAAGAACGCAATGCTTGCTTCAATCCATAAATGGATAGATTTATCTTGCAAACCTTGTTTGCATGTTTTGGTACGACAAAACTGTTAGGCTGTTGTAAACATCCTCTAAAAGGTTTCCGTTAAGGAAAAAGATTTTGACGTCTAGGTATCATATTTCATAAATTAAATACACAGTTATAGCAAGCATTATCCCAATGGATTTAATCATGGCAACAGGTGAAAAAGTTTCATCATAGTTGACACTATGTCGTTGACGATACCCTTTCTGTATAAAACTAGCTATGTACATTTGTATGTTGTCATCCATGTATGTTTTCCTTCAAGACTCATTTAGTACCAATAGGTACAATGCCTTCTGGTACATCAACTAGGGTCCAAACTTAGTTGGTATATATGGAATCCATTTCGGACTTAATGGTAATTTGCCATAAAAGGAGTCGATACCTTGTATCACTTCCTCATACATAGTCGGTTCGTCTTTCTCAATAAGATTGATATCTACATGAGGTGAGATAAGAAACCAATACCTCATGGTTTATTTTTAGACTCTCTTTGACTTACACGGTTCTTGTGTATTCGAAGATTATGGTATAGTTTCATCTCTGATGAACTGTTTGTGTTCCGTAAAGGAGTCGGTGCCATGAACAATATTACTCCGATTTTCATCGAGTTTTACTTTCCTCCCATTTACCACTGCATATAGGAATTCCTCTTAGGAAAACCGCATGGAGAGCAACAATTACATTGTTCTCTTGTGAGTTGTATAAATACTATACTTTGGTTTCCCTAGGATAACCAATCATAAATAGGCACTTATCCGATTGGGTTCTAGTTTGGTTACATCCAAACATTTAGCGTATGCCCAGGATTCCCAAATCTTCAGGAATAAGAAACCCGATTTCTTTCATGTTCATATCTAATATGAAATCTGTCTAACAGATTTTCATGGAACCTTATTCAAAATAAGTATTGCACTGTTTAGTGTGTATCCTTAGAAGGAAATTGGTAGCTCAGAGTGACTCATCATTAACCTTACCATGTCCAACAAAGTTCGGTTTCTTTGTTCGGACACATCGTCAAATTGAGGTGTTCCGGGAGGAGTCCACTTTGAAAGAATACCATACTCTTTCAAGTAATCTTGAAACTCTTATGTTTGAGTATTTTACACTATGGTCCGACCGTAATGTTTTTAATACTTTTACCGGTCTGTTTTCTTAACTCGTGTCGAAACTCTTTGAATTACTCAAAAGTTTATGACTTGTGTTTCAAAAGATGCACATAACTGTAACGCGATGCCACATCCGTAAAGGTTACGAAGTATTCATATCAACCTTTAGCCTGGCTAGATATGGGCCAACTTTCGTAACTATGAACCACGGCTAACAGATCAGTGGCATTTACACTTTTATCAAGAAAATGTGTTTTAGGCACTTTGCCTAATAAACTGGATTTGTAGACATCATTTGAATTAGAATCAAATCCGTCCTAGTATCCACTCTTAAAAAGTGTGGATATACGAGTCTTGTTAATGTGTCCCAGACAACAATGCCACAAATAAGTCTCGTTAGAATTATTCAATTTGAGCTATTTGTTTGTCATGTTATATATTTGAGATTCATTTATATTCAAAATATAAAGACCATTATTTACATCTAATGTATATATCTCGATATCATCTTTATAACAAAAAACACCCGGTGCTTTCGGAATATAAAGGTATACCCGCGACGGATTAAACTAGATATATAGATAATGTTTCTAGTCAAACTAGATACATTATAATAGTCTCCTAATTTAAGTACATGCCCAAATGGCAGTTCCAAAACTTAGGTTTCTACGGTTAAAACAGCGACTCTCGACCTGTTTCTGACTTGCAGGTCGATCTCACCTGAAGTAAGTATCCTACTAATTAGCAGATCTCGCACATTAGTACATATGTATGTCACATCTAGTATCAAAATCCAATTTTAAACTAGTAGTGAACATGTTTATAACAAACATTCCTGAAGTCGGAGCCTTGCCCGTCTTCTTTTCCTTTATGTCTGTCTTGTCCATACGGTAGTAACACTTCTAGTGACCCCGTTTGCCACATTTTAGGCAGACAACATGGGATATGTCATTTTAAGAAGCTCTGGCTGCGCATAATGGATTGAGCACTAAAGTTATCATCACAATGAGTCTTCCTAAGCTCATGCTCTACTATTCGCTCAACTTCGGGCTCATACTTGAGAGGTTTCTCTATCAAATAGAATAACTTCTCAGCTCCCAGGATTATCGTGAAGTTCTATTCTCAATCTGAAAATTAAAGTTGTTAAAGACTTTTTCCCCAAGATTATGTTTAAATGTTACCCAAGTATCTAATCAACAATTTCGGGTACAATCGAATATAATGATTACTATTGTCTAACTATATAATCAACTATAATTGATCGGTTACATTCAAATGTATTATTTACTATAATCCAATTATATAACCAACTACAAATGAAGTAGTTTGAATACAGTCCAAATGGTAAATTAAAATAACAATTGAATATTAGTCCAACTAATATATTTATAAATAATGACGAAAAATGAAATGAGCGCGTATTGGCAAGTATTTAAACTAAATTACAAATTTAATACTTGTCTCCCATTATTTTTCGACGAGCCTCTAACCCTATGTGGAGTACTCGGGAAACCTAGTTTCCTAGTGGGCTAGGATCCCGTTAAATAACACAACCTTGACTTTGGCCAACAAGTTGTATGAAACTTAACTAGGTAGATCTCTAAGATCAATTGGATCCCATCCAATTCCTAGATCCAGTAGGTGGACCTCCAAATCCGAAATATATATCCAATATATGCAAATATATTCAATATATTTCCAACTAAGCCTTGGCTTGGCTCAACAAGCTTAATGATTCTAGTTAAGCGTGACCCATTGACAGTGGGAAAGCTTCGTAATCAAGGTCGATGAACAAGAAATGACCTTGACTTTGGCCAACAAATCACAACTTGCCCAAGACGTACGATATGGAACAAAGCTTTCGTGATTCAAACACATCTGTGATGGAAAAAAGTCTTGACTTTGGCCAACAAACCAATGCCAATCTTGGAACTTGAGAGAGAATCACTCAATGGAAGGAAAAACGCTTAATATAAAATGAGAATTTTTTTCATGATTTGGCAACCAATTTATTATCTTTAATTAGGTCTTATCATATACCCTTAAGCATGCATTCTAAAAGCATAATAAGGCGCGAAAGAAAATTAATAATGATATGGGGATGGATATATAATAAATTTTGTTCCTAGAACAAATCTCTCCATTTCCTCTCTCCCGCTAGCACTATTCTTACTTCTACCCAATTACATAATACTTCTAAGGAAACCTTATTTACATTTAGGGGAATTGGTGAGAAGAGAAATACAATGAGATAAGGAGATAATATGATGGACACACAGGTCCAATTTAATAAATTCTAAATTTATTACAACAATTTCCAAAATTACCCTCACCCTTATAATATCCATCTGATATACATTATTCATTCATACATCCAAGTATTCACACAAAGCATTTATTCAATCAATCTAATCCAATTAATTAATCTTTGAATTAATGATGATCCAATATTCAAACAACGGTTTGATTTGCGCGAGTCCAACTCGTTTAAGAATAAATACTCAAAGTAAGTATTCTTGAATTATATCAAACTATAATTTTAAATCCAATTTAAATTGTATCCAATACTAATTCATATTTAATTCCAAATTAAATAATTACACCTTTTTATGTGCCTTAAAGACTTGGATTCCAAATCCAATCTTAATGGGTCTCAAAGGCCCAATTAGTATCCAATACTATTCAATTAAAGTCCAATGGGCTTTTAATTAATTCTTTTGGCTTGGGCTTTTGGCCAAAATGGATCTAGCCCATAATTCCTAGGCTCAATAAGAATCACCCTATGCCATATAATCAATTTTGGCCCATTAGACCCAATTAAATTATTAAAGGCCCAATTGTCATATTTTGGACTTAATGAAAATGGTTTAGGCCCAAATATGATCCAAGACCAAAATTTGGCCCAACCAAGCCCATTAGCCCAATTACAACAAATTAAATTAATATATCATTCCAAATTACATATTATTCAATTCAGGTGTAATTAACACAATTAATTAATTAATCTAGTATTTCCAAAACATTAATTAATCCAATTAATCATGCTTAACATCTAATTCATGTCCAACACAAATTAAAGCACAATCAATCTTTCCAACATGCTTCACACTCACGGCAATACATGAAATTAACATCCAATTTTGATTTCAATCTAATTAAATCAACAATTAACATTCAATTTCATGTGAATCACCATATCTAATTGTCTAATTCAAAAATTAACCATGAGCTTTCCTATGGTAGTAATCGGCCAAACAAGGATTTTGGGGATTTTTGATCTAATCAATTTATCGCAAAATTAATGATGCACAAATCCAATTAAACATCATACAAGCTCAACTAAACCATCAATTTAAGAAAATACATACTCCAAGCATAAAATCCCAAATTAAAGTTTACAAAACCTAGAATCAAATCAAGCTTAGATCTCGATCTGATACCATTGTAAGTGTCCTAGACATGCCACGTGATCTCTAAGCGTGATTAGTGTGTGAATAAATCAAGAAGTTTACGGAATAAACTTACATTGATCGGTTTTGACTTTCAAAATTTCCATGGATGTTGAATCTTCCAAGCTCATGGGTGAGTATCCCTATCACCTTCATTTGACTCCTATATGTGCTAGCAAGAACAAATGGAGCTAATTTTATCTCCAAAGGAGAAGCAAATTTTGCCCACAGAGAGGGAAGCAATCAGCCAAATCTAAAAGGAGAGCAATCAGAGGCCAATCGGCCTGTCTTCAAAAGAATAAGCCAATTCGGCCAACTAAGAGCAAATTGCCTTTTTTTTTTCATTTAGCCATATTGTTTTCAGAGAAGTCAATGGCTATTTTTAAAGAGAAGCCAAAATGGCTTTTACTTTTCGCCTATTTCAAAAACAGAGAGCAATGGCCACTACTTCTTGATTTCATTCGGCCAAAAATTAGAGAAGTCAAAATTGGCCACACCACTTTTCGGCCAATGAGAGATAGATTAATAATTCCAAAAAATTAATTAATGAATTGTGTTATGTATTTGGACTTGGCAGGTGTATCAAATCCATTTTGCTTTATTTCCAACCACTTACATCACAAGTTGACAAGTGATGTGAGTTGTGGGTCCCACCCAATTAATTCAAAATTTGGTTGGCTTACACAACATAATTTGGGCCCGGTTCGTTTAAGTCGACTAAACGAATTTTCCGTCATAACGTAATTAAATCCAATTTAATTAAATAATTGTGCCTCGTAAAATTATTATTAAAGTCACTTACGAATTAATTCCAAATTAATTCGTTCGCTAGAATTAAAATCTAATTTAATTCCGCGTTGAAATCCGATTTCATTTAATATATCTAATATATTATTTTAGCCCAATTAAATAAATTAAATAGTAAAATCTAATTTAACTATTAAATTTATTTTACCGATTAATTCCAAATTAATCGCGTTCTCTCCTCTCGACGAATTTAATCCCAGATAAATTCTCGACGCAATTAATCCTAGATTAATTCTTTCTCTTATACTTAATCTCAGATTAATTCATGCCGTAATTAATCCCAGATTAATTTTGTTTGAGTCAAATATCATCGGTGAATCTTTGGGATGCGACCCAAGAGATCCTGGATATGTTGGCAGTAAATACGGTTATCGGAATATCCGAATACGTGCATACCCGGTACCACGTTCCTACCGATTTACAAGACATGGTTGGCTTCTAGCAAAGCACCGTGCCTACCCAATTCTCCAGAAATATTCTTTAAATGAATATATAATATTTGTCAGGCGTAGTATACGTAGTATTGTACATTACGATCTAGTATCGGATGTCACATTCTAGGCCTGGGGCTGGAGTTCTGTCTGTCCCGTACGAAGCATATATTGGATCACTAGCAACTAGTCTCTTTATGATCGGAAAGTCATGACCCAGTCATACTTCCCCGATGGCTATAGCACTTAGAGTACCAGTTCTATATCCCTGTGTGATCATCATCTCCATATGACTGAAGTGATACTTCCATCTTGACATCACACCCAATACACTACGATTCTCAGTATACCTAAAAGAGGCGTACACAGAACCTGTTAAAGCCTCGGACGACCAAAACCAAAGTATATTGATTGTTGCAAGTATTAGCGATGCAAGTCTCTAGTTAAGACCAAATACACCTACCTTTATTCGGATTCCAATAGACACATAGTCATACTACCAATGGGATTCCGAGGGGTCTATCCAAAGCGAAGCTGTTTCCGTACCATCGGTAAACAGAACCTCCTATTACACTTGCATGAGTATCCAATACCCAAATATATGAGAACTATGCTGTTATGCTTCCATAACACGCACAAGTGTAATACTAGCCTATTCCGTATTATCGATGTCCAGTCTCGATAATGCTACGACTATGGATATTTAATGATTAAACCTTAGTGGATTAATATTGTCTCATATCTTATTAATCCAGTACTAATCATTTGGACTTTTATCATTTATATATCTAGGTAATCCAATTACAAATGATAAAAGAGCAATTTCCTTTGTCACATAGTTAATTTTTACAACAACACCATGTTCTGTACAAATAGTGATGCTATGGGTCATAATTGTCCAACAGTTCATGCATTTGGCCATGTAAAGGAATTTGGGGAAAAATTAATCTAATCAATTTTCTCAAATCCTATGATGTACAAATCCAATTCATCGTCATTAAAACACTGTTGGACAGTTATGACACATAGCGTCACTATTTGTACAGATCATGGTGTTGTTGTACAAATTAACTATGTGACAAATGAGATTGCTCTCTTATCATTTTTGATTAGATCACCAAGATATATAAATGATAGGAAGTCTCTATGATTTGTTCCTGGATTGAGATGATATGAGACAGTATCAGTCCACGAAGGATTAATCATTAAATATCCCTAGTCAGAGTATTATCGAGATTGGACATCGATAATGCGTAAAAAAGATAGTATTACACTTGTGCGAGTTGTGAGGGCATAACGACAATTTCTCATATATTTGGGTATAGGATACTCATGCAAGTGTAATAGGAGGTTGTGTTTTACCGATGGTACGGGAAATAGCTTCGCTCTGGATAGACCCCTTCGAAATTCCATCGGTAGTATGATTACGTGTCTATGGAAATTTGAAATCAGGGTAGGTGTATTTGGTCTTAACTTGAGACTTGCACCGCTAATACTTACGACAATCGATATACTTTGGTTTTGGTCGTCCAGTGCTTTAACAGGTTCTGTGTACGCCTCTGCTAATTATATTGAGAATCGTAGTGTGTTGGGTGTGATGTCAAGACTGAAGTGTCACTCCAGCCATATGGAGATGATGATCGCGTAGGGATAATAGAACTAGTTCTCTAAGGGTTTCAACCATCAGGATAATATGACCAAGTCATATTATCCGATAATAAAGAGACTAGTTGCTCGTTATCCGATATATGCTTCGTATGGGGCAGACACTGTACCAGCCCCATGCCTTGCATGTGATCATCCGATACTGGATCGAAATACGAAATACTACGTATACTACGCCTGATATAGATCGCTTATTTCTGTAAGCATGTTTCTGGAGAATTGGGTAGGCATGACGTTTTTCTAGAAGCCAACCTTTTCTTGTAAATCGGTATAAACGTAGTACTAGGTACTTACGTGTTCGGATAGTCCGACGACCGAATTTACTGCCAACATATACGGGGATCTCATGGGTCGCTTCCCGAAGATTCACCGATGACGTATGACTCGCACTTTATTAATCTGGGATTAATTTGATGAGAGAGAAAATTAATCTGGGATTAATTGCGGAGATATTTTATGTGGGATAAAATATCATTTAAAGAGAGAAAAATGATTAATTTTGAATTAATCGATAATTAATATATTCGATATATTAAAAGAAATTGGATTTCGACACGGAATTAAAATTAGATTTTAATTCGGGCGAACGAATTAATTTAGAATTAATTCGTTAGCGACGTGAATAGTGATTTTGCTAGGCATAATCATTTAATTGCATCGCAACAGAAAATTCATTAATTTGGAATTAGCGAACCTGAGCCCGGGATTGTTTGCGAGCGCATTCACATTTCGAATTCGAGTGCGGCCCCTAAGTCAAATCAAGCGTCAAATTGCTAGTCGCATCAAGCGTCAAATCATTAGTCACTTTGAGTGATGTGACAACTTGTTACTTGATTTGATTGATTGATGTGATTGGTGAAAGTGGTTGGCAATGCTTTAATTTCCTTGACTTTTTGTATTTGGAAAATCATTTTATTTGATTTTTGAAAATTAAATATTGTGTATTAGATACACAAAAATGATATACCAAACACTTAACACACATCTCTATCAATTTTCTTTTTCTCCTCTCTCAATCTACGCCCAATGGGCTGCTGTTTTTCTTTCTTCTGGTTCTGTTACTACCGAGAATGAAGAGAAGTAATAGATTGATTTTTGTGGAAAAAATCAAAGGTTCTAGCACACATTTAGGTCTTGCGAATGTGATAGGGAAACCCACCCGTGAGCTTGGTATTTCATCACAAAGCTTGGAGCTTTCATGGAGGATCAAAGCCACAAATGGAGAGCCAAAACTGCAGCTCACTGCTGTGACTTGGAGGGGGCAGAAAATCAATTTTTGTTGTCCACCGCATCGCTCAACCGCTCGATGTCAGTATTTCGCAACTTCCTCGTATGTATTCACATGTTTTTTTATGCTTATTATTCGATCCTCGGGACCGTAGAACTCCAACAATGGTATCAGAGCAGAGTAAAAGCATGAAATTTGATTTAGGGTTAAAATTTGGGTAAATTGATTTTGAGCATGATTTAGTTAAATTGTTTGATTAAGTATGCTTAATTGATTTTTAATTGAATATTGATTGGATCAATTTCAAGAAATTGTGTTTGGAACATTTTTCCCCAAAATGGGTTGGGTTGGCCGAATACTCACTATGCCATAAATGTCTTGGATTTTGATTTTTTGATTCATTGGATGAGTTAGAATCATGTTGGGAATGATGATTTAATGTTGAATTGGATTCAATTGGATTGGATTTAAAATTTGACATAAAATTACCCTATTTCCGAGACTTGTATAGCATGTATTGGGTTTGATTTTTGTTAAATTATGTTGGACATGATTTAATGTTGATAAGCATGATTAATTAGGCTAATTTGGTGTTTTGGAAATATTGATTTTGTTAATTAATTATGATATACACTTTGAGCAATTAAATTGTGAAATTGGATTTTTTGTAATTTAATTATTTGGGCTTAAAATTGGATTTGGGCTTGAAATGTTGTAAATGGGCTTATTGGGCTTGGTTGTACCAAGTTTGGTTTAGGCTAAATTGGTTAGATCCAATTGGGCCCAAAAACGCTTCCATAAAGCCCAAATGCGACTAATGGACCTTAATAAATTTAATTGGGCCTAATGGGCGTAAATTGATTTCTAGGCTTATGGGGTTACTCCTTGATTAGGCTTTGGTTATTGGGTTTGACCTGAGTTGACCAAAAGTCCACGCCTTAAGAAATTAATTAAAAGCCCATTGGACTTTAATTAAATTGACGTTAGACGTTAATTGGGCTTTGAGACCCGTAACGATTAAATTTGGAATTTAAGTCGTAAAAGTTCATTAATAAAGTGTAGTATTTAATTTGGAATTAAATAGTGAATTAGTATTAAATACAATTGAATTGGATTTAATTATGTAGTTTAATTTAATTCAAGAATTCGTACTTTGAGTACTTATTCGCAAAAGGAGTTTGACTCGAGCAAAATCAAATCGTTGTTTGAACATTGGATGGTCATTAATTATCAGATTAATAATTTGATTAGATTGATTGATAACATGCTTGTGTGAATACATGGTTGCGATGCATGAATAATGTATATCAGATAGATATTAGATGGGTGGGGTAATTTTATAAATTGTTGTAATAAATTTGGAATTTATTAATTGGACCTGCGCGTCCAGCCTTATTACCTCCATACTCTTTGTATTCTCTTCTCACTTATCCCCCTCAATGTAAATGAGGTTTCTTTAGAAGTGTAGTGTAACGGGTAGAAGCAAATACTTGTGCTAGCGGGAGAGAAGAAATGGAGAGATTTTATCTAGGATCAATGTGTTAAGTATCCATCCGCATATCATTATTATTTATTCATATGCTTTATTATGTGTTTAGAATGCACGTTTAAGGGTGTATGATGATGAGACCTTAACAAAGATAATAAATTGGTTGCCAATTTGCACGCGAAAAGCCCTCATAAAATATTAAGCGTTTTTCCTTCCTTTGAGTGATTCTTACTCAAGATCTAAGACTGGCATTGGTTTGTTGGCCAAAGTCAAGGCCTTTGTCCGTCGAGGATGTGTTTGAATCACGAGAGCTTTGTTCCATATCAGTGTTTTGTCCAAATTGTGATTTGTTGGCCAAGTTCAAGATCACTTCTTGTCCATCGACATTGATTACGAAGCTTTCCATGGTCAATGGGTCACGCTTGACTGGGATCACTAAGTTTGTTGTGCCAAAGCCAAGGCTTAGTTGATTCAGAGGAAAAATGTTAGGCAATATATTAGATATATCGGCATGTATAAGATATATGTTTCGGACTTGGATATCCCCTACTGGATCTAGGAATTGGATGGGATCCAATTGATCTTAGAGATCTACCTAGTTAATTATCATACAATTTGTTGGCCAAAGTCAAGATTGTGTGATATTTAACGGGATCCTAGCCCACTAGGAAACACGGTTTCCCGAGTACTCGACAGAGGGTTAGAGGCTCGTCGAAAAATAGTGGGAGGTAAAAATTAAATTTGCAATATTCGTTTAATTACTTGCCATACGCGCTCAAACAAATATCATTCATCAAATAAATTAAATGTTAGTTGGACTAATATTTAAATTGTTGTTTTAAAATAATACAGTTGGACTATATTCAAACAATTCAATTATAGTTGATTATATAGTTGGACTATAGTAATCATTATAATAAATAGTACTAAATCGTTGATTAAATAGTTGGACTATTAAAATCAAGAAAATTGAAAGATTGACATTTAAAACATAATCTTAGGGAAAATGTATTTAAATGGTTTAATTTTTCAAATTGGAATAAATTTCAGGATGGTCCTGGAATCTAATAAGTTACTTTATTTGATAAAATAACAGATTAGGCCTAAGCCTGAGTTAAGCAAAGTAGTAGAGCATAATCTTTGGAAGATTTATGTGATGATAACTTTAGTGCTTAATCTATTAAGCTTGTCACATTAGACTCCTTAATTTCTGAATCAGAAATAAGGATTAGATCCTTAAAGTATGATAATGAAATTGAAGGTTCTTGAAAGATCTATTCTTAGATCTTAGAAGTACTAAATTGCAATAGATAACTCTTGGGGAGTTAATGACTATTCTCAAGGAGATAAAGTAAAACTTTGCAATAAGGCAAAAGAGCGCAAGGCGTATCATATTTCGATATTTTAGAAACCCGAGGCTTGGCCAAAGGATTCTGGAATGTTGAAAAAGGCAAAGGCAAAATCATTATAATCTTCTGGGAAGATAAATGACATATCCCAAAATGTCTGCCTAAAATGTGCAAATGGGATCGCGGAAGCGTGACTGCCATTTGGACAAAGCAGACATGAAAGAACCGAAGGCGGGGCAAGGCTCTGACTTCAAATATGTTTGTTAAAAAAATGTTCAGTACTAGTATTAAAATTGGATTTAAATACTTAGTCTGATACATAAATATATATTGATGTTCAGAATCTGCTATAAGCAGGATACTGACTTCAGTTGAGATTCATCTGCGAATCAGAAGCGGGAGGACGAAAGTCCATGTTTCAACCGTAGATACCTAAGTTTAGGAACTACCTTGGGTATGTACTTAATTAGGAAACTGTTATAATGTAACTAGTTTGACTAGAAACATTATCTTTATATCAGTGTTTATCCGTTGCGGATATACCTTTATATTCCAGAACACTAAAGTGTTTTATTATATAAAGATGATATTGAGATAAACACATTAGATGTGAATAACAGAATTTATATTTTGAATATAAATAAATCTCAAACATATAACATGACAAATAAATAGCTCAAACTGATTTGATCAGAAGAGACTCGATTGTGGCATTGTTGTCTGGGACACAATTAAACAAGAATCGTATATCCACACTTTCGAAGAGTGGGTACTAGGACTGTTTTGATCCTATTCAAATAAAGTCTACGAATCTAGTTTATTTGGCAAGTGCCTAAAATGCCTTTACTTGGTAAAAATGTAAATGTCACCGATCTATAAGCCATAGTTCATAGTGAAGCAAGTGGGCCCATGTCTAGCTAGGCTAAGGTGGAAATGAATATTTCATGACCTTTACGGATCTGGCATCACCTTATGGTTATGTGTTTCTTTTGAAACACAAATCAGAAACTTTTAAAGTTTCGACACGAAGTAGGCAAACAGATCGGCTAAAGTATTACATCGTCACAGTTAGACCATGATGAAAATACTTAAGCAATAAGTTTCTAATATACTTGAAAGAGTATAATATTCTTTTATTGAGGACTCCTCCCTGAACACGTCAATTTGATGGTGTGTCCGAATGAAGTAACCGAATTTTGTTGGACATGATAAGGTTAATCATGAGTCGCTCTGAGCTACCATTTCCATCAACAGATAAGCTTTAATAGTGCAAGAACTTATTTTGAATAGGGTTCCATAAAAATCTGTTAGACAAATATCATATTAGATATGAACAGGAAAGAAACTAGGTTTCTCATTCCTGAAAATTTGGGAATGCAGGGCATATGTTTGGATGATACCAAACTAAAACCCAAATCGGATAAGTGTCGAATTGTAGGTTATCCTAGGGATACCATAAGTATAGTACTTATACAACTCACTAGAGAACATTTTAATTGTTGCTCACCATGCGGTTTTCCTAAGAGGAATACCGATATGCAGTGGTTAGTGGGAGGATAGTAAACCTCGATGAAAATCGAGTAAGTAATATGTTCCAGGCACCGATTCTTAATGGAACACAAATAGTTCATCAAGGATGAAACTATACCATTAATCTTCGAATACATAAGAACCACGTATATCGGAGAGAGTCAGAAAACAACCTGGGGTATGGGTTTCTGATCTCACCTCGTAAAGATGTCAATCTTTTGAGGGATACCAACTGACTACGTATGAGGAAGTGATACAAGGTATCGACTCCCTATTATGGCAAAGTGCCATGATGACCAAATGGATTCCATGTATATCAACTAAGTTTGGATACTAGTTGATGTACTATAAGGAATTGTGCCTATTGGTACTATATAAGTCTTCAAGGACGACATACATGGAAGGCAACATACCAACGTATAAAGCTAGGCTTTTAGCGTGAAATGTATTGTTATCAACATTGTGTTGATTACAATGAAATCTTTTACCTGTTGCCACGGTAAATCCATTTGGATAATGCTTGCTAATGCTGCATGTTTCATTTATGAAATATGTTAGCTTAACGGGAAAATCGCTTTCCTGAAAATGAAACCTTTTGGAGGATGTTTACAACATCCTATCGGTTTTGTCGTACCAAAACTAGCAAACAAGGTTTGCAGGTTATTCGATCCATGTTTGGATTGAAGCAAGCATAGGTTATTAGAATTATCGTTTTGATGTAATCATAATGGAGTATTATTTAATTCAAAACGAAATGATTCTTGTGTATATAAGGAGGTTAGTGGGACCGCACTGACAATAAATGTCCTATAAATAATGATAATATGTCATTTCTTGGAAATGATACTCCCATAATTATAATCGGTGAAAGCTTGGCTTTCATTAAACTCTCCGTAGAATTCTTGGGAGAAACAACCTTTATTCTAGGAATAAAGATCTACTGGGATAGATTTAAAAGTTGTTAATACTCTCTGAGAAATCGTATATTGAAAAATGTACGCGACCTGGTGTCTCATATGCTTTGAGCATATGAATTCACAAACAGGCCAATCCAAGTGATAATCACTGGATTGATATTAATAACATCCATTAGTATCTTAGAGAACTAAGGATGTTGTCTAATACTATGGAGAAAGAGAACTTGAAGTGACTCGGATCACTGTAGCAAGATTCCTAAACCGGTAAAAACGACAGTTTAAATAACGGAACAGTGAGCTGGAAATCTTCCAAGCAAGATACTGTTAACAAATAAACAACAAATGCGGGTTGTTGCTGCAGCTGAGGCAGCAATAGAAGCCTTCTGGGTCGATAATAAATCTAATTAGATTAGATATAATTCTGTTAGCACCTGAACTAGGCTACAGTACATGCTAAAGAATTAATGGTCTCATCAACGATCCAGATATATACTTCGATAATCATCTGATTCGTTCGGATCATACTTCGCGGTGATGTGATAATCGAATAAATCACATCAGACGATAATCATGCAAATCCGCTGACGAAAGACTTTCTCAGCAATTTGAGCCAACCGTACATAGTTCGGGTGTAAGACACTCAAGTGACTGGCTATAGGCCAAGTGGGAGATTGTTGGACAGTTATGACCCATAGCATCACTATTTGTACAGATCATGGTGTTGTTATACAAATTAACTATGTGACAAAGGAGATTGCTCTCTTATCATTTGTGATTAGATCACCAAGATATATAAATGATTGGAAGTCCCTATGATTTTTTCCTGGATTGAGATGATATGAGACAGTATCAGTCCACGAAGGATTAATCATTAAATATCCCTAGTCAGAGTATTATCGAGATTGGACATCGATAATGCGTAAAAGACTAGTATTACACTTGTGCGCGTTGTGAGGGCATAACATCATAGTTCTCATATATTTGGGTATAGGATACTCATGCAAGTGTAATAGGAGGTTGTGTTTTACCGATGTTACGGGAAATAGCTTCGCTCTGGATAGACCCCTTCGGAATTCCATTGGTAGTATGACTATGTGTCTATGGAAATCCAAAATCAGGATAGGTGTATTTGGTCTTAACTTGAGACTTGCACCGCTAATACTTGCGACAATCAATAAACTTTGGTTTTGGTTGTCAAGGGCTTTAACAGGTTGTGTGTACGCCTCTGCTGGGTATATTGAGAATCGTAGTGTGTTGGGTGTGATGTCAAGACTGATGTGTCACTCCAGTCATATAGAGATGATGATCGCGTAGGGATACAGAACTGGTTCTCTAAGGGTTGTAACCATCGGGATAATATGACTTGGTCATGATTATCCGATAATAAAGAGTCTAGTTGCTTGTTATCCGATATATACTTCGTACGGGGCAGACATTGTACCAGCCCCAGGCCTTGCCTGTGATCATCCGATACTGGATCGAAATATGCAATACTACGTATACTACGCCTGATATAGATCGCTTATTACAGTAAGAATGTTTCTGGAGAATTGGGTAGGCATGACGCTTTGCTAGAAGCCAACCTTGTCTTGTAAATCCGTACAAACGTAGTACTAGGTACTTACGTGTTCGGATAGTCTGACAACCGAATTTACTACCATTATATCCGGTGATCTCATGGGTCGCTTCCCGAAGATTCACCGATGACATATGACTTGCAATTTATTAATCTGGGATTAATTTGATGAGAGAGAAAATTAATTTGTGATTAATTGCGGAAATATTTTATCTTGGATAAAATATCATTTAAAGAGAGAAAAACGATTAATTTGGAATTAATCGATAAATTAATATATTCGATATATTAAACAAAATTGGATTTCGACGCGGAATTAAAATTAGATTTTAATTCGGGCGAACAAATTAATTTAGAATTAATTCATTAGTGACGTGAATAGTAATTTCGCTAGGCATAATCATTTAATTGCGTCGCAACGGAAAATTCGTTAATTTGGAATTAACGAACCCGAGCCCGGGATTGTTTGCGAGCGCATTCGCATTTCGAATTCGAGTGCGGCACACAAGTCAAATCAAGTGTCAAATCACTAGTCGCATCAAGCGTCAAATCATTAGTCACTTTGAGTGATGTGACAATATATCACTTGATTTGATTGATTGATGTGATTGATGGAAGTGGTTGGCAAGGCTTTAATTGCCTTGAATTTTTGTATTTGGAAAATCATTTTATTTGATTTTTGAAAATTAAATATTGTGTATTAGATACACAAAAATGATATACCAAACACTTAACACACATCTCTCTCAATTTTCTTTTTCTCCTATCTCCACCTACGCCCAAGGGGCTGCTGTTTTTCTTTCTTCTGGTTCTGTTACTGCCGAGAATGAAGAGAAGCAATAGATTGATTTTTGTGGCAAAAATCAAAGGTGCTAGCACACATTTGGGTCTTGCGAAGGTGATAGGGAAACCCACCCGTGAGCTTGGGATTTCATCACAAAGCTTGGAGCTTTCATGGAGGATCAAAGCCGCAAATGGAGAGCCAAAACTGCAGCTCACTGCCGTGACTTGGAGGGGGCGGAAAATTGATTTTTGTTGTCCACCGCATCGCTCAACCACTCGATGTAAGTATTCCGTAACATTCTTGTATGTATTCACATGTGTTTTTATGCTTATTATTCGATCCTCGAGACCGTAGAACTCCAACAAACACAACCAAACAACCAATTTGGAAAAATACATACTCCAAGCACAAAATCCCCAAATAAAATCCATAAACACTAAACTCAAATCATGCTTAGATATGGCTAATGATACCATTGTTAGTGTCCTAGACATGCCCAAGGTCTCTAAATCATGATTCTTGTGTGAATAAAATAAGTAAGTTGCGGAAAAACTTACAATGAACGGATGAGAAATATGAAACTTTCTTTGTATGTTCGAAGCTCCAAGCTTTTAATATGGATTCCAAACTCAATGGTGAGTTTCCTTGTCACATTGTTCAACTCTATATGTGCTAGCAAGAATGAAAATTTGAAGCAAAATTTTCCTTAGAGAGAAAGAAGCTCTCGGCCAAGCCAAGAAAAGAGAGAGAAAAAGAGTTTTCAACTTGTTACCATAAGTTGATGTGTGTTGGTATTCCAAAACCAAAAGTTAAGTATATCAAAACTTGTTCAGCACACTTTAGATGTGTGTAAGAAAGCAATAATTGAGCTCAACCACTTCCATCAACTTTTGACAAGTTGATGTAAGTCAAGTGGTTCCCACCACTTTGAAATTCAAATTTTGGTTGGCATCTCCAACACAAAACTAAGCTTTGGGCTCAGATTCGTTTAATCCGACTAAACAAATTTTCCATCGCTAAATAATTAAATCCAATATAATTAAATAATAATGCCTCATAAAATTATTAAGAAAGTCGCTTACGAATTAATTCCAAATTAATTCGTTCGCTTGAATTAAAATCCAATTTTAAGAGTACTAGTTCTGTATCCTGCGTGATCATCATCTCTATAAGTCAAGTCAGACATAACATATTAAAATATTAAAGCAGTGTATTAAAAGTTTAATTCTATCTAATATAACATAAGGAAAATAAACAAGCGAAATTTTTTCATAATATTATACACTGCTCAAGTTATGAAATATTTTATACTTAGCAGTGTCTCCCACTATTTGACGTAATATCGTAATCCCCAATGAAAAAAAAAGAATTCAATAATTAAATCGAATTCTATAATGGGAAGTGGACCCCATGATTAAATTTTGACTCACAGCTTTGGTATGATCACGCCTACGTATATTCACAGATAGACAACTCATTTTCAATCACACTCATTGTGACTCCGATTTTGGTTCTGACTGTTTCTCGTTGTGACAGCTTTGGCACATTCACAAGGAGGCGTACCAAGGTTAAACTCGTCAATGATTAACTCAAGATACTTGCGTAACCCTGATAGTTTTGTCACATTCAGGATTCCGCTTTCTCTTGAATTTATCTAGTATCAAGTATACATCCGGCATAAATAAATTTCTATCGGCTACACCCTTACAGCTTTGGCACGGTCTCAGATGTAGTCGTAGAAAAGATATCCATAAACCATATTAACAAGACGGACCAAAAAACAAGTATCTCTATACTAGTTACTTTAAAACCTTATTAATTTGGGATTTTCTACAAAAGATGCTTTTTAATTTATTTAATCAAATTAAATAAACAAATATATGCGTAATACCATTGAATTTAAACATTGAATTTAAAAGACATAATCATATCAGGGTGTCTACAATCAGATTCGCTTTAATACCATTTTGAATGGGTTCTATGGCGAAAATCCGGTAATGTAGTGGAATCGTGGAAAATCAAAATTTTCCGATTTCAAATTTTTTGTTGGATCAATTAAATAAATATATTTATTTAATTATCCAATTATTAAATTATGAAAAATTACACAAGAAATCAAATTTCTTAGTAATTATCGAATTGCCAAAACTTTACAAATTGATCATTTTAGTCCTAAAATTGTGACCGGCGTAAACACACACGTATAACGCAAGTGCACGTATCGTTCAAGTAGTATAAAAATATCGATCCCACGAGGACTTAATTCCTACTGTTGTTATTAATTGTTGATACTATTTATTTACAGATATCTAATTATAGGGAGAAGGGAATTGATTGCTTGAAATGATTTGCTTTGAAGATTTGCTAAATAAATAAAAAGACAAAAGAAAATATTAAGGAAAATAAAAAGACTCAAAGATCTAGGGTTGTTAATCTTTCTAATATCAATTAAAAGATGAAGTAGTTAATTCATAGTTGGGTAAATTATTGAATTATTAATCTGGAACACTAAATTATGTAAAAGCCTATTTCGAATGATCATTTACAAATACCTAGTATAATCCAATTGAACCATATGTCTATGTCAATTAAATTACCTAGATTCATTAAGGTTAAGTTCCAATTATGACTACCCCGCCCGATAGGAATATGCCTATCCTGTAAGGAAATCTATTAAATGTTTATTTATCCTTAAAGAAAATCGTGGGTTGTTGAGTATAAGGTCTTTAAACTTAAAATCCCTATGTCTAGTTCATTTTAAGTTTTATCTAATCAATTTTATTAGTGATCAGTTAATAAAAAGGCATTAAGGTTATGACTCAACAAATAATTCTTTTAATTATCCAAACTATAATCTAACACTTTTTAAATCGGTGATATTAGATTTTATCACAACCCTAGATATTTAACTTAGTTACAACACATAACTAAAGCTGATATAAACTTAAAAGACAGAAAATGAAATTGCTGAAAAGTAATAAAAAGAAATGCTAAGGTAAAAGGAATTAACTTCTACTATTACTATTTAGATATCTCCCAATAATATAATACATAATCTTGTGATATTTTAAACCAACCGTCCGGAATGACGGTATCCTGATTAAGTCAAATTCAAATATACCAGCTATAAGGCGGAACAAAAATATAAACTTAAACCAACCGTCCTAGAATGGCGGTATCCTTTATTAATTCAGATTTTAAATAGTTTATATATTATAATTTAAGGGAGATTAATCTAAATAGCAAAAGTAAAAGTATTACCTTATTACCTCAACATCATTGAAGAATAGAATTACTACTACAAAGCATAAATAAAACTGAATAAAAGAAGAAAATATGAAGAACTCTCTATTATATAAGTATTTACAGAGGATTTGGTACATTTGAAACTAAAAATTCGAAATCTATTTATAGGCAAAAAAATCTAATTTTTTATTATTATTTTTTTTGATTTTTTGATTTTTTGATTTTTTTTCTGATTTTTATTTTTTTTGGATCGCTGAATTTTTGACACCTGGCATGGTGTGCTAAAAAAGACGGCTCGCTGAATCTTTGACACGTGGCATGGTGGTGCAATTACCAAAATACCCTCGATGTCGGGACACCTAAAATTACCAAAATACCCTTTTTGCCAAATTTCATAATTTTACACCAAATCACCTCCAAAATATCTTGAAACTTTATTTTGGTGTCGGGATGTCCAAAATACCCTTTGTGTCGAGACGTCCAAAATTACCAAAATACCATTTTCGTCAAATTTCACAGTTTTGCTCCAAATCACCTCTAGAATGTCCTGAAATTTTATTTATCTACAAAATAACACAAAACACATCAAAATATTCACAAAACTCAAGAAACTATACAAAATATTAAGTTAAATGAGTGGGAAATAGTGATAGTTTTACCACTCATCACACCCCAAAACCTAACATTTTACTAGTCCTCGGGGAAAATAAAATAACATAATAAAATTTAACTAAGCCACTTTCATAGGGATCACGATTTCATTTAGCATATGCAACAAGCCTTTAAACCCCTAGGTGTCCCTAGTGGACGAGTTGTAGTCTCGTGAGGGTTTACATCAATGATACCCACAAACATTTTTATAAAAGTAAAAAGGTAGTGAAATTAATGCACACAAAAGCAAAAAGACAAGAGAAAAGAGAATAAAGAAGTTAGTGACTAATCATGTGAAACTTCTACTCCAAGTTATTAGTTGTTTTGTTTCATTCTAAATTACTGAATAAGTAAATTCTCCGATTATTTTTACCATTCTTCATGTACACAGCCAACAAAATATTAAAAAACTCATTTTTTCCCACAACGGTCATAAGTGCAGTTGATAAGAGAGTAGTATTTTTGTCCTAAAGTTTCATCAGATTTCACACCTTTTGTAGTAATGGAATAAATTTTTTGATTTTTCTGATTTTTTCTTTAATTTTTTTTCTATTTTTATTTATATACAATATCTTCCATCTATGAAGCGAGCTTTAGGTCGGTGACTCCCAAACCAGTTGGCTTTAAGGCATCAGGTGTTAAGACACCCCTAAGGACTTAATTGCTCAGACTTCAGATATATATATATATATATATGTTTTTTTTTTATCATCTTTTTGATCCATGTAGCGAGTGTTGGGCCAGTGACTCCCAAACCAGTTGGTTTTAGGGCACTAGGTATTAAAATACCCTTACAGACTTAATAACTCGGATCTCATACTTTTTTTTTTATTCCATCACTTTTTTTGAGATGCTTCTCCAATTAAACTATAGCACTGAATATTACAATCTTTTCAATTTTATCCTATGTCCGTATGTTACAATGTATGTTGATAATATATGCCAACTAAGTATATGAAGATCCATTTTAGTTAGTTTTATGGAGAATTCACACATTAAATAATTCAAAAGGAAATAAACAAATATTAACTTTTTTTAAAAATGGATTTTGAAATACGTATCATGAGTGAGAATTCCTTACACAGCTATTTCTTACCAATTTCACCTTTTTAGTCAACATAAAAACAAAACCATAAAGAAATAATTTTTACTGGTCATGGTGTGTGACTAACTGTCGAATGGACTTCCCGTTGTAGATTCCCCAGAGGGAGGGTGGAGCGAGGCTCACTTAAGTACCCTAGCCTCTTAGGCTCTTATCGCTTGGTGTCAGGAATAAACAACGAGTCCTCCAAACTAGTCTATCACAACAAGCTACATGTGAATGATTATCTAGGTTCCTTCACAGCTTTTCCTTATAAAAAGGTAGTGAGTGAAGGAAGACACCAAACCATCACCTAGCTTTAAATATGCCTTTGATAAAAATGCAAAATATTTTTGTAATTTTTGAAAATTTTTTAATTTTTTTTGTATTTTTTGAAAATATTTTGGACTAAAAATAAAAACACAAACTATAAACAAGATACTATTAACTATTCCTCACCCCCAAACCTAAATGAGACATTGTCCCCAATGTCTTAAACAGTAAAAGAAGAGTTTAGAGAATAGTACCTGGTTAGCTGAAAATCTACAGGAAATTAAAGGTTAAGATCTATAATAAATTGCATGGGTTGCCTCCCTGCTAGCGCTAAATTTTTCGTCTTCAGCCAGACGTGACTGAAATCCATCTGTCAAGGCGGTTTCAGTGTCGTTTTGGATGTCCTATTAAAGACATTCCCATGTGCGTTGCTTTTGAAGGGTCTCTTCCAACGGTAAGGTGGTAAAAAGAATTTTGTCTCATTCAGTGCTTGTGCCACCTTTTTAATCTTTGTTGTTCCAGTGATTCCTGAAAAGAAAGAAAGAAAATCAGGAGGTCTTGTATGGCGCTTGACTTGGAATGGAATTTCCATTTTGTCAAGTTTCTGATTAATATCTATAAATTGTACTCCCCAAAACAGTGATGTTTCGCCTGAATTCACTGTATCTTTAATTTTGTCTGACAATTGCTCCTCTATTTGCTCTGCTTCTTGCTTTACCTTTTCTTCACAGATGAACTTTAGGATCTCAGCATTCAGTTCTTCATCTGTCATCTGTGAAATGCATGCTCCTGAAATGTCAATGTGAGAATGTAAAGAAATATCAGATTTTGGGTCTTCATCCTCTGATCTGAGTGAGCTGATTGGCTTAGGTAGATCGTCCTCAAACATTAGTGCAAAACATTCTCCAAGATCTACATTCTGAGGATGGAAAGTTTCATCCTTCCTTGTTGGTGCAGTTGGTACAAGTAACTCAGCTTCTTTATCCTCGTCAGAGTCAGAATAATAAAAATCAAATTGAGACTTTGTTGGTGCAGGCTCCTGAACTAATACCTCTGATTCTTGATACTGCTCAGCCTCGTCCTCTGTTATGATGTCATGATGAATCTCAGGATATTCCAAGGCTTCTTCAGTATTATTTGAATTTTCTCCGTGAGATATGTGATTCAGGTTGTCTATTAGTTGTCTAACTTGATCTGTCATCCTTTGTATAAACGCTGTTTCTCTGAATTTGTACATCAAATTGAGCTCCTCGTTCCTCGAACAAATTTTTGAGCATGCGAATCAACTGATCTTCCTCTGATGGATATGGTTCTTGATGAAGATCATAGATGGATGGTGGATAAGATGGAAAATGTGATGATTCTACGTACCTTGAATGATTCCAATAATTCTGCCACTCTGAAAGGTATATACATTGATCGCTCGGGTGGTTACCATCACATATTACACATCTCCCCATTTCATTCTGATTAGCAAATGTAGTATTGCTTGATTCTGACTTCCAGTGATAGTTGTTAGGCTGGACAAGAGGCCTCAGAAAACTAGACTGTTGCTCCCGGATTTGGGGTGTATCTTTTTCTAGTAAAGATCGTAATGTTTCAAAATGTTCCATTTTTTCAATCACCTAAAAACAAAAGAAAGAAATAAAAAGTACAGATAATAATAAAGAAAATTAGATATAAGTAAATTAGATAGCTTCAAAATTAATAACTCAAGAAAAATAAGTCCCTGGCAACGGCGCCAAAAACTTGACCGGCGTAAACACACACGTATAACGCAAGCGCACGTATCGTTCAAGTAGTATAAAAATATCGATCCCACGAGGACTTAATTCATACTATTGTTATTAATTGTTGATACTATTTATTTACAGATATCTAATTATAGGGAGAAGGGAATTGATTGCTTGAAATGATTTGCTTTGAAGATTTGCTAAATAAATAAAAAGACAAAAGAAAATACTAAGGAAAATAAAAAGACTCAAAGATCTAGGGTTGTTAATCTTTCTAATATCAATTAAAAGATGAAGTAGTTAAATCATAGTTGGGTAAATTATTGAATTATTAATCTGGAACACTAAATTATGTAAAAGCCTCTTTAGAATGATCATTTACAAATACCTAGTATAATCCAATTGAACCATATGTCTATGTCAATTAAATTACCTAGATTCATTAAGGTTAAGTTCCAATTATGACTACCCCCGTCCGACAGGTATATGCCTATCCTGTAAGGAAATATATTAAATGTTTATTTATCCTTAAAGAAGATCGTGGGTTGTTGAGTATAAGGTTTTTAAACTTAAAATCCCTATGTCTAGTTCATTTTCAGTTTTATCTAATCAATTTTATTAGTTATCAGTTAATAAAAAGGCATTAAGGTTATGACTCAACAAATAATTATTTTAATTATCCAAACTATAATCTAACACTTTTTAAATCAGTGATATTAGATTTTATCACAACCCTAGATATTGAACTTAGTCACAACACATAACTAAAGTTGATATAAACTTAAAAGACATAAAATGAAATTGCTGAAAAGTAATAAAAAGAAATGCTAAGGTAAAAGGAATTAACTTCTACTATTTACTATTTAGATATCTCCCAATAATATAATATATAATCTTGTGATATTTTAAACCAACCGTCCGGAATGACGGTATCCTGATTAAGTCAAATTCAAATATACAAGCAATAAGGCGGAACATAAATATAAACTTAAACCAACCGTCCTAGAATGGCGATATCCTTTATTAATTCAGATTGTAAATAGTTTATATATTATAATTTAAGGGAGATTAATCTAAATAGCAAAAGTAAAAGTATTACCTTATTACCTCAGCATGGAGGAGTTACCCCCTCATGGAAGAATATAATTACTACTACAAAGCATAAATAAAACTGAATAAAAGAAGAAAATATGAACTCTCTATTATATAAGTATTTACAGAGGATATGGTACATTTGAAACTAAAAATTCGAAATCTATTTATAGGCAAAAAAATCTAATTTTTTATTATTATTTTTTGATTTTTTATTTTTTTATTATTTTTCTGATTTTTATTTGTTTATTATTAATTTTTTTGGATAGCTGAATTTTTGACACGTGGCATGGTGTGCTAAAAAAGACGGCTCGTTGAATCTTTGACACGTGGCATGGTGGTGCAATTACCAAAATACCCTCGGTGTCGGGACGCCTAAAATTACCAAAATACCCTTTTTGCCAAATTTCACAATTTTGCTCCAAATCACCTCCAGAATATCTTGAAACTTTATTTTGGTGTCGGGATGTCCAAAATTACCAAAATACCCTTTGTGTCGGGACGTCCAAAATTACCAAAATACCATTTTCGCCAAATTTCACAGTTTTGCTCCAAATCACCTCTAGAATGTCCTGAAACTTTATTTATCTGCAAAATAACACAAAACACATCAAAATATTCACAAAACTCAAGAAACTATACAAAATATTAAGTTAAATAAGTGGAAAATAGTGATAGTTTTACCACTCATCAAATTGCCAAATACAATTTTGGATGATTCTAAATCATTTCTAAAATGGTTTCTAACATGTTTAACACATCAAAATCAGATTGTAACTAAATCCCCAATTTGCCTCTAATTATCGAAACCACCTAAATTTTAAGTTTTTGCAATTTTGTGTTTTTTGTTCAAAACATGTCAAGATCAAATCCAATCAACTCAAAAATTAATATGCATCATATACACACCATAGTACATGACATATATGAAAAGCCCCAATTTTAAAATGGTTAAGAACCCTAATTTTACAATTTCTTGAAATTGACAAATCTTACCAAATCAATTAAATCCATCACTTTAAGTCAATATAAACCACACCAATCAAGTATCACCATCATGAAAATCCTAAAGAACAATTCTAGTTCATTAATGAGTGGCTTAGCAACTCTAGAATGGCAACATGAATATCAAATAATCAAAAGTAAGCCATTGAAACCTTTTCAAGCTCTCTTATAAACCAACATGCACACATATTTCAAACAAGTTCACAACCAATCAAAACACAACTATAAGTGTAGAGACAACATCCTACCATCATATATTGAAGCTAAGCTGTTGGAGTTTCTACGGTCCCAAGGATCGATTAACAAGCATAGAAATACATGTGAATACATACAACGAAGTTGCGGAATACTTACATCGATCGGTTAAGCGACACGGCGATGAACAAAAATTCATTTTCTGCTCACTGCAGCTCACGGCAGTCCACTGCAGTCCCTCTCCAAGATTCGGCTGTGTGTCTTCCTCCAAGCTCCAAGCTTTGGTTGAATGATTCCAAGCTCATGGGTGAACTTCCCTATCACTTTCGCATGTCTCTCGGAGTGCTAAATCTTGATGATTTTGCCGCAAAATCATCACACTTGCTTCCCTTCACTGTCACGGTTTTCCCAGAAAACAGAACAAGAAAAATGCCCAAATGGGCGTGAAGAAGAGAGAAGTGATGAAGAGAGGAGTGAGTGTGGTTGTTGGCTATTTTGTGTATCAAATACACAAATCAATTTCCAAAATTAATTAATTGATTTTCTCTTTCCAAAAGTCAAGCCTTTAAGGCTCTAACCACTCACATCAACTCCATCAATCAATGAATAGTGACTGGCGTCAATCACTCAAAGTGAAAGACATCTATCACTTGATTTACGGATGATGTGACGCTAGATGCGACTACCGATTTGACGTTTGATTTGACTTGCGTGCCGCACTTGAATTTGAAATGCGAATGCGCTCACAATTAATCCCGTGCTCGGGTTCGCTAATTCCAAATTAACAAATTTTCTGTTGCGACGTAATTAAATCTAATTTAATTAAATAATCATGCCTAGCATAATTACTATTCACATCACTAACAAATTAATTCTAAATTAACTCGTTCGCCCGAATTAAAATCTAATTTTAATTCCGCGTCGAAATCCAATTTCGATTAATATATCGAATATATTAATTTTTCGATTAAATTCCAAATTAATCGCTATCCCTTTTTAAATGATATTTTATCCCAAATAAAATATCTCCGTAATTAATCCCAGATTAACTTTCTCTATCTTCTAATTAATCCCAGATTAATTAAAGTGCGAGTCATACATCATCGGTGAATCTTCGAAAAGCGACCCATGAGATCCCCGGATACGTTGGCAGTAAATACGGTCGTCGGACTATTCAAACACGTAAGTACCTAGTACTACGTTTATACCGATTTACAAGACAGGTTTGGCTTCTAGCAAAGCGCCATGCCTACCCAATTCTCCAGAAATATCCTTATAGGAATATGTGATCTATATCAAGCGTAGTATACCGAAGCATTGCGTATTTCTGTCCAGTATCGGATAATCACGTGCTAGGTCTGGGGCTGGAATTGTGTCTGCCCCGTACGAAGCACATATCAGATCTTTGGTGACTAGTCTCTTTAATTGAATATACATGACCTAGTCATAATATCCCGATATATGCAGCATTTAAGAGTACTAGTACCGTATCCTACGCGACTATCATCGCCATATGACTGGAGCGATACTTCCGTCTTGACATCACACCCAATACACTATGATTCTCAATATACCCAGAAGAGGCGTACACAAAAACTGGTTAAAGCCCTGGATGACCAAAACCAAAGTATATTGATTGTCGTAAGTATTAGAGGTGCAAGTCTTAGGTTAAGACCAAATACACCTACCCTGATTTCGGACTTCCACAGACACATAGTCATACTACCAATGGAATTCCGAGGGGGTCTATCCAGAGCGAAGTTGTTTCCCGTACCATTGGTAAACACGACCTCCTATTACACTTGCATGAGTATCCTATACCCAAATATATGAGACTTATGCCATTATGCGCTCACAACGCGCACAAGTGTAATACTAGTCTTTTACGTATTATCGATGTCCGATCTCGATAATACTCTGACTATGGATATTTAATGATTTATCCTTCGTGGATTGATACTGTCTCATATCATTCTCAATCCAGAAACAAATCATAAGGACCTGATATCATTTATACATCTAGGTGATCTAATCACCAATGATAAGAGTGTAATCTCCTTTGTCATATAATTAATTTGTACAACAACACCATGATCTGTACAAATAGTGACGCTATGGGTCATAATTGTCCAACAATTTCTCACTTGGCCTATAGCCAGTCACTCGAGTGTCTACCACCCGAACTATGTACGGTTCGCTCAAACTGCTGAGAAAAGGCTTTCGTCAGCAGATTTGCATGATTATCATCTGATGCGATTTATTCGATCATCACATCGCCGTGATGTATGATCCAAATGAATCAGATGTCTATCGAAGTATGTATCTGGATCGTTGATGAGACCATTAATTCTCTAGCTTGTGCTGACGCCTAGCTCAGCTGCTAACAGAATTATATCTAATCTAATTAGATTTATTATCGACCTAGAAGGCTTCTATTGCTGCCTCAACTGCAGCAATAACCTGCATTTGTTGTCTATTCGGTAACAGTATCTTGCTTGGAAGATTTCCAACTCACTGTATCGTTATTGAAACTGTATAATACCGTTTGCGACTTTTAGTCGTCTTTATCGGTTAGGAAACTTGCAGTAGTGATCCCAGTCACTTCAAGTTCTCCTTCTCCAAAGTTTAAGAATGTATCCTTAGTTCTCTAAGAAACTAAAGGATGTTCTTAATATCAATCCAGTGACTATCACATTGATTGGCCTGTTTGTGAATCTATATGCTCAAAGCGTATGAGACACCATGTCGCGTACATTTTTCAATGTACGAGTTCTCGGAGAGTTTTCTCGAAAGCCAAGCTTTCGCCGATAGTATTAGGGGAATATCATTTCCAAGAAATGACATATTATCATTAATTATAAGACATTCATCGTTAGTGCGCTCCCACTAACCTCCTTATATACACAAGAATCATTTCGTTTTGAATTAAATCATACTCCATTATGATTACATCAAAACGATAATTACAAGAACCTAATGCTTGCTTCAATCTAAACATGGATCGAATAACCTGCAAACCTTGTTTGCTAGTTTTGGTACGAAAAAATCGTCAGGATGTTGTAAACATCCTACAAAAGGTTTCCATTAAGGAAATCGATTTTCCCGTTAAGCTGACATATTTCATAAATGAAACATGCAGCATCAGCAAGCATTATCAAAATGGATTTACCATGGCAACAGGTAAAAGGTTTCATCGTAATTGACACAATTTTGATAATGATACCTTTCCGCTAAAAGCCTAGCTTTTTACGTTGGTATGTTTCCATCCATGTATGTCTTCCTTGAAGACTTATACAGTACCAATAGGCACAATGCCTTGCGGTACATCAAAACATAGTCGATATACATGGAATCCATTTCGGACTAGTGGCACTTTTCCATATTAGGGAGTCGATACCTTGTATCACTTCCTCATACGTAGTCAGTTGGTTTACCTCAATAAGATCGACATATTTTCGAGGTGTGATCAGAAACTCATACCCCAGGTTATTTTCTGACTCTCTCCGACTTACGCGGTTCTTGTGTATTCGAAGATTACTGGTATAGTTTCATCCTTGATGAACTATTTGTGTTCCATTAGAACTCGGTGCCTGGAATAGCATTACTCTGATTTTCATCGAGTTTTACTATCCTCCCACTTACCACTGCATATCGGTATTCCTCTAAGGAAATCCGCATGGCGAGCAACAATTACATTGTTCTCTTGTGAGTTGTATAAGTACTTTACTTATGTATCCATAGGATAGCCTACAATTGACACTTATCCAATTTGGGTTTTAGTTTGGTATCATCCAAACATATGCCTAGCATACCTAAATATTCAGGAATGAGAAACCCGGTTTCTTTCCTGCCATATCTAATATGAAATCTGTCAAACAGATTTTAATGGAACCTTATTCTAAATAAGTTTTGCACTGTTTATGTGTATCCGTTATGGGAAATGGTAGCTCATAGCGACTCATGATTAACCTTATCATGTCCAACAAAATTCGGTTACTCGGTTCGGACACACCATCAAATTGACGTGTTCCAGGAGGAGTCCTCTTTGAAAGAATACTATACTCTTTCAAGTATACGAGAAACATTTTAGTGTTCTAGAATATAAAGGTAAATCCGCAACGGATTATACACTGATATAGAGATAATATTTCTAGTCAAACTAGTTACATTATAATAGTTTCCTAATTTAAGTACACACCCGATGGGTAGTTCCTAAACTTAGGTATCTACGGTTAAAATAGCGACTTTCGTCCCGTTTCTGATTCACAGATTAATCTCAACTGAATTCAGTATCCTGTTCAAAACAGATTCTGAACATCAGTACATATATATGTGTCACACTAAGTATTAAAATCTAATTTTAATACTAGTAATGTACATAATGTTGACAAACATATTTGAAGTCTGAGCCTTGCCCGTCTTCAATTCCTTCATGTCTGCTTTGTCCAAATGGAAGTCAAGCTTCCGCGATCCCGTTTGCCATATTTAGGCAGACATTTTAGGATATGTCATTTATCTTTCTAGAAGATTATAATGATTTTGCCTTTGCCCTTATCAATATTCCAGAAGTCTTTGGCCAAGCCTAGACCTTCTAGAATATCGAAGTATGGTGCGCCTTGCGCTACTTGCCATATTACAAACTTTGACTTTGTCTCATTGAGAATAGTCATTAATTCTCCTAGAATTATTTATTGTAATTTAATACTTCTAAGATCTAATAATAGACCTATGAAGATCCTTCAATTTCATTATCATACTTTAAGGATCTAATCCTTAGTTCTGATTAAGAAATTAAGGAATCTACTGCGACAAGCTTAATGGATTAAGAACTTAAGTTATCATTACATAATTCTTCATAAGATTATGCTCTACTATTTTCTTAACTCCGGGCTTAGGCCTAATATGTTATTTTATCAAATAAAGTAACTTATTATTTTCCAAGACCATCCTGAAATTTATTCCCAATTTGAAAAATTAAACCATTTAAATACATTTTCCCTAGGATTATGTTTTAAATGTCAATCTTCAATTTTATCTTGATTCTAATAGTCCAACTATTTAATCAACGATTTCAGTACTATTTATTATAATGATTATAATAGTCCAACTATTTAATCAACTATAAATGAATTGTTTGAATATAGTCCAACTATTTATTAAAACAACAATTTAAATATTAGTCCAGCTAACATTTAATTTATTTGATGAATGATATTTGTTTTGAACGCGTATGGCAAGTAATTAAACGAATATTGCAAATTCAGTTCTTGCCTCCCACTATTTTTCGGTGAGCCTCTAACCCTCTGTCGAGTACTCAGGAAACCGTGTTTCATAGTGGGCTAGGATCCTGTTAAAATATCACACAATCTTGACTTTGGCCAACAAATTGTATGATAATTAACTAGGTAGATCTCTAAAATCAATTGGATCCAATCCAATTCCTAGATCTAGTAGGGGGACTCCAAGTCCGAAATATATATCTTATATATGCCAATATATCCAATATATTACCTAACCTTTTTCCTCTGAATCAACTAAGCCTTGGCTTTGGCACAACAAACTTAGTGATCCCAGTCAAGCGTGACCCATTGACCATGGAAAGCTTCGTAATCAATGTCGATGGACAAGAAGTGATCTTGACTTTGGCCAACAAATCACGACTTGGACAAGACACTGATATGGAACAAAGCTCTAGTGATTCAAACACATCCTCGATAGACAAAGGCCTTGACTTTGGCCAACAAGCCAATGCCAGTCTTGGATCTTGAGTAAGAATCACTCAATGGAAGGAAAAACTCTTAATATTATTTGAAGGTTTTTCGCGTGCAAATTGGCAACCAATTTATTATCTTTGTTAAGGTCTCATCATCATACACCCTTAAACATGCATTCTAAACACATAATAAAGCATATATGATAAAAATAATAATAATATGCAGATTGATACTTTACACAATGATCCTAGATCAAATCTCTCCATTTCTCTCTCCGCTAGCACAAGTATTACTTCTACCCATTACAATACACTTCTAAATAAACCTCATTTACATTGAGGGGAATATGTGAGAAGAGAATACAAAGAGTAATGAGGTAATAAGGCTGGACTCGCAGGTCTAATTAATAAATTCCAAATTTATTATAATAATTTCTAAAATTGCCCCACCCATCTTATATCCATCCGATATACATTATTCATCCATCGCAACCATGTATTCACACAAGCATGTTATCAATCAATCTAATCAAATTAATTAATCTGATAATTAGTGACCATCCAATGTTCAAACAACGATTTGATTTTGCTCGAGTCAACTCGTTTTGCGAATAAGTACTGAAAGTACGAATTCTCGAATTAAATTAAACTACATAATTAAATCCAATTTAATTTGTATTTAATACTAATTCGCTATTTAATTCCAAATTAAATATTACACTTTATTAATAAACCTTTATGACTTAAATTCCAAATTTAATCATTACGGGTCTCAAAGCCCGATTAATATCCAATATTAATTTAATTAAAGTCCAATGGGCTTTTAATTAATTTCTTTAAGGCGTGGACCTTTGGTCAATTTGGGTCAAACCCAATAACCAAAGCCCAATCAATGAGTTACCCCATAAGCCTAGAAATCAATTTAGGCCCATTAGGCCCAATTAAACTTTAAAGGTCCATTAGTCGTATTTGGGCTTTATGGATGCAGTTTTGGGCCCAATTGGATCCAACCAATTTTGCCTAAACCCATCTTAGTACAACCATGCCCAATAAGCCCAATAACAACATTCAAGCCCAATTTTACAAAATATGCCCAACATAATTAAATCACAAACATCCAATTTCACATCCAATTTCATCCGATTAATCACCCAAATTAACATTTCTAAAACATCAATTTAAACAATTAATCATGCTCATTTACAACAAAACATGTCCAACATATTTTATCAAAAAATCAAACCCAATATCATGCTATAATGCTCTCGGATTTGTGGGGAAATTATGTCCAATTTTTAATCCAATCCAATTGAATCCAATTCAACATTAAATCATATCCCCAATTGATATCAAGTCATCCAATGAATCAAAATCAAAATATTCCAAGACTTTAGGGCACTTATCATTTTCGGCCAAGCCACAAATTTGGGGAAATTTATTCCAAACAATTTTTATTCAAATTGATCCAATCAATCTTCAATTAAAACATATTTAAGCATACTAATTCATCCAAATTCATTAAATCATGCTCAAATACAATTTACCCAGTTTTAAGCCCTAAATCAAATTTCATACTTTTCAATCGCTCTGATACAATTGTTGTAGTTTCTACGGCCCCAAGGATCGATTAACAAGCATAGAAATACATGTGAATACATACGATGAAGTTTCAGAGTACTTACATCGATCGGTTGAGCGATGCGGCGACGAACAAAAATTCATTTTCTGCTCACTGCAGCTCACGACAGTCCATTGCAGTCCCTCTCCAAGATTCAGCTTTGTGTCTTCCTCCAAGCTCCAAGGTTTGGTTGAATGATTCCAAGATCATGAGTGGACTTCCCTATCACCTTCGCATGTCTTTTGGAGAGCTAGATCTTGATGATTTTGCCGCAAAATCATCACACTTGCTTCCCTTCACTGTCACGGTTTTCCCAGAAAACAAAACAAGAAAAATGCCCAAATGGGCGTGAAGAAGAGAGAAGTGAGGAAGAGATGAGTGAGTGTGGTTGTTGGCTATTTTGTGTATCAAATACACAAATCAATTTCCAAATTAATTAATTGATTTCCTCTTTCCAAAAGTCAAGCCTTTAAGGCTCCAACCACTCACATCAACTCCATCAATCAATGAATAGTGACTGGCGTCAATCACTCAAAGTGAAAGATATCTATCACTTGATTGATGGATGATGTGACGCTAGATGCGACTAGCGATTTAAAGCTTGATTTGACTTGCGTGCCGTACTCGAATTCGAAATGCGAATGCGCTTGCAAATAATCCTGGGCTCGGGTTCGCTAATTCCAAATTAACAAATTTTCCGTTGCGACGTAATTAAATCTAATTTAATTAAATAATAATGCCTAGCATAATTACTATTCACGTCGCTAACGAATTAATTCTAAATTAACTCGTTCGCCCGAATTACAATTTAATTTTAATTCCGCATCGAAATCCAATTTCGATTAATATATTGAATATATTAATTTTTTGATTAATTCCAAATTAATCATTATCTCTCTTTAAATGATACTTTATCTCAAATAAAAGATCTCTGCAATTAATCCCAGATTAACTAAAGTGCGAGTCATACGTCATCGGTGAATCTTCGGGAAGCAACCAATGAGATCCCCGGATATGTTGGCAGTAAATACGGTCGTCGGACTATCCGAACACGTAAGTACCTAGTACTATGTTTATACCGATTTACAAGACAAGGTTGGCTTATAGCAAAGCCCCATGCCTACCCAATTCTCCAGAAATATCCTTACAGGAATATAAGGATCTATATCAGGCGTAGTATATGTAGTATTGCATATTTCAATCCAGCATCGGATGATCACGTGCTGGGCCTGTGGCTGGAATTGTGTCTGCCCCGTACGAAGCACATATCAGATCTCTGGTGACTAGTCTCTTTAATCGGATATACATGACCTAGTCATAATATCCCGATAGCTGCAGTATTTAAGAGTACTAGTACCGTATCCTACGCGACCATCATCTTTATATGACTGGAGTGATACTTCCGTCTTGACATCACACCCAATACACTACGATTCTCGATATTCCCAGAAGAGGCGTACACAGAAACCGGTTAAAGCCCTGGACGACCAAAACCAAAGTATATTGATTGTCGCAGGTATTAGCGGTGCAAGTCTCAGGTTAAGACCAAATACACATACCCTGATTTTGGACTTCCATAGACACATAATCATACTACCAATGGAATTTCGATGGGGTCTATCCAGAGCGAAGCTATTTCCTGTACCATCGGTAAACACAACCTCTTATTACACTTGCATAAGTATCCTATACCCAAATATATGAGAACTATACCGTTATGCCCTCATAACGCGCACAAGTGTAATACTAGTCTTTTACGTATTATCGATGTCCGATCTCGATAATACTCTGACTAGGGATATTTAATGATTTATCCTTCATGGATTGATACTGTCTCATATCATTCTCAATCCAGAAACAAATCATAAGGACCTGATATCATTTATACATCTAGGTGATCTAATCACCAATGATAAGAGTTCAATCTCCTTTGTCATATAGTTAATTTTTACAACACCATGATCTGTACAAATAGTGACGCTATGGGTCATAATTGTCTAACATAAGCATGTTAGAAATATTTTCTATGTTGAAGGCTTTAAAGAAAAACTTACAAAATCAATAATTTTCCAAGCTTTTTCCTTTTGTCTTCCAACTTTTCTCTCAACTCTTTAATGTTTGTTTTTGTAACTTATCAACTCTTAACCTAATAAAAATGAAACAAAACAATATATACTTCATAGAAATGCCCTTGGCCAAATTTGGTGAAGAAAAATATCTAGATATTTTTTATTTTTGTTTCATTAATTTGCTTTATCAACTTTCATAAGTCATCATAAAACCATTGAATGATTTTCTTAAAGTCAAATAAAGCAACTCATGGAATTTCCTAAAATATCAAAACCGAAGATATTTATATTTTTAATTAATTTAATAATTAAATAATTATTTAAATACCAATATTTTAAATATATGTATTATATTTACTTTAAACACCTGCATGTCTATACGTGTCTCCCAAGACTCATGGTTCATTGGGATAAACCATCGGACCAAGTCATGATATACGACATGTACTGGTCTCAAGAGATTTAGCTAACCGACCAGTGTTAGTAAATCTTAATCAGGAACTTTATTTGATAATATATTTCTAGTAGCGACACTTCCCAATGTCTATTATAAACTTCTTTGTAACTGCGCAATACATTATATATTATCGGGTCTTTGTTTAATATATACATATCAATAAATCAGATTTAGTTTCAATCTAATCGTTATTAGATCGAATACGTATTTAAAAATAGGAGGTGCAACCACCATAGAAAGTAATATTTTGGAAAAATGGGATGTTTGTATTTATGAATCAGACATAAATACGGTCTGGATTGGCACTCTGAGCACCAATCCCAACATAATATATTCACAAGTTTAAAAATTTTGAACTACTATTTCGCTCGAACCGCGCTTCTTCTGCTGCACCCAGAAAAATCCTAACAAAATAGTATCAGAGCGAGTGTGATTCTGAACCCATGATATGATTAGCCTTTTAAATTTGATATTTAATCTAATCTTTACTTTTTACATGTATGTATTTATTTAATTTGATTAAAAGAAGTGGATTACTTATTTTAGGAAAATCTATATTAAATAAGGTTTTAAAGTGACTTGTATTAGGAATACTTATTTCTTGCTCCGCCTTGACAATACAGATGTGAATGATTTCATGATTATATAATTGTATCTTGACAAAGCTATACAGTTATGGCTGAAGTTAGTTCATTTGTGCCAGTAGAACTTATATGATAATAGACAAATTCAAGTGAAAGTGGAAATCCTAAACGTGTAAAAGATGTCAGAACTACATCGGTAGCTTGAGTTTATTATTGACAAGTGAAGCCTTGATATGCCTCATGTGAACGTGCCAAAGCTGTCACAACGAGAAATGGTCATGACCAAATCAGGAGTCACAGAGAATGTGATTGACATTGAGTTGTCTACTCGTGAATATATTTAGGCGAGAACATGCCAAAGTCGTCAGTCGAAATATATTCATGGGTTCATTTCCCATTATGGAATTCGATTTAATTATTGAAATCTCATTTTCTTTTAGGGATTACGGTATTATGTAAAGTAGTGGGAGGCACTGCTAGGTTAAAAATCCCTAACTTAGGCAGTGTGTAATAGTATGAAAATTAACGCTTGTGTTTTTCATCATTCTATTATTTAGATAGAATTAAACTTTTATCCACTGCATTAAAATTAAACTTTTATCAATTGCATGCATATTTTATATATGTTTTCTGACTTTAATTATGGTTGCAGATTTCTAGAATAGGTTCTAGATTAGTATAGACTATGGTATAATCATTTTAGAGAGAATAGTTTCTTATGTAGTAAAGATTGACATGAATTGGTTCATATCTTGAGATTCTTCACTGGCATTAAGAAAACCCCATAATGACATTTCTTGGCTTTAGTGATATTTTGTAACATCCCCGATCTGGAAGATGTTACCGGCATGGGATAAACCGTACTAACCGCATAAGCCTCTGACTTTCTAACCATAAACAGACATTAATATTCTTTTCTTAATTGATTTATTATATGCAAGACCGTAGCCCAAACTCAAAATGAATACATACAAACTCAACATTTGAAACTGAAAAACTCAATGACATACTTTTACAATGAATGCCTCAAAGTCAAAGACTAATACAAAATTTTTAACGGACTCTGATTGACTCACACTATATCTGACTTGTACTAGTGGACTCCAACCCTAATGATTGCATTAGTATCCGTCCTCTCGAGCTCATCCTCCGAGAGTACCTACAACCACAGAAAACTGGGAGTGGTTAGATCATTGTACGATCTAAGTGAGTGGACGAAAAACTAAAAAAACTAATATAAAGGCTTTCAATTCTAAAACCAAGGTACCAGAAATATCTTTATATTTAAACTCTTTTCTGTAAAATTTGTCTAAAATCTCTTTTATAAACTTGAACTTTCTGAAAACTACTTTCTGAAAACTTTTTCTAAAATCTGACATCTGAAAACTATTTCTTGAAAATCTGATATTTGAAAATTCTTTTTCTAAAATTGTATGTCTGAATACTGATCTATATCTGAATAACTTGACGTATGGGGGCGTTACGTATCACCGTCCCCCCATACACTTAACAAGAGCCAGAAATGTAAAACCATGACTTTGGGGTGTTACGTATCGCCATCCTCCAAAGCATGGCACTCATGTCCCTGAAACTGGTGGTCTTGGGGCGTTATATATCACCATCTCCGAAGCCACTGAACTAGAGCCGGTAGTGCTGATACATGCTACTACTTGTACCTAAAACTAGGGTCTAGTGGCATTACGTATCGCCGTCCCCCTAGCCCTGAACTAGGATCTGGTGCATTACGTATTCGCTGTCCCCTCAGTCCTATATATGTGGACATGTTCTCTGTCCATCAATTCCAAACTGTACCAAGTTACATACTGGGGTGGTTTTTTCCCCCATGCCTCGAAAATACAAAACTCATATTTCAGAAATATTTCTCTTCTAAAACTTTCTCAAAAGTATGCTTAAATAAAATACAAATGTTAAAGAAATTGGCTAACGCCCTAAAAGCGAGAAAAGTAAGTCTTATATGAAAAATAACATAATGAAAATCGGCTTAGAAAAAGATAGTGTCCACTAACCTATTTCGAAATCTGGCTGGTACTGTTTTGTTAAGTCGATAAACTTGGAATTCTTGCTGATAAACTATAATCGGTAAACTTGGTTAGATTATAGGCGGTGGAAATGCATCAAAATTATGTTAAGTTTTTGCATTCAAACGCCTACTATGATTCCATAGTGTATCATACTTATATCATAAAGTACTATCGGGTATAAATCGATAGGGGGCATTCAGGGTGGTCTTTAACATCGATGAAGCTGGAATAATTCATAATTGATTTTAGGAAATTCTGTGCCACGTGTCGCGATGCGCAACATATCTAAACGTGCATTCATTTTTCTCTTGCGCGTCGTGACACACAACCCTTTAGCATTGTTATGCGAAGTCGATTTCCAGGATTCTTCCCCTTTCTTCTTCAATTCTAATTTACCTAATCCACAACCCTAACATCCCCATACTAAAAACCAATGCTTAATTCATCATATTACACTCAATTCTACATAAATTAAATCATCATATCATCAACAATCAACTTTCAATCTATTTCATTTTCCCTATACAGTTTAAACCCAAAACTTAACAAGTTGGGGTTTTCAAAATTCTTATTGTTTTAAAACCAAGGACATCGCACAATCATCATCTTATTCATCATCACAACCCAATCACCAACAAATGATAGTCATTAAAATACCAATACTCAAAATATAATAATTTGGGTCAAATTGGTCTTACCTCTTCTTTATGTATTTTTCTTCTCTTTTAAGGTTCCATGAGTGCCATTCTTCTTGCCTCTTCATTCTTATCTCTTTCTTCTTTTCTTCTCACTTCTTCTTCTTATTCTCTTCCTCACCTCACCTCACCTCACGTTTCTTTCTTTTCTTTTTTGTTTCAATTTTTGGGTATTTTTGAATAGTGTCTCCCTTTTATAGTTGCCTTAAAAGAAAATAAGAAGTGTGGAAATTTGAAAAAGTTAGTAGAATTTACTAGAATGCCTTCGGGTACTATTCATCCAAGTTTTTTAATCCATATTTTTGGCCTATATATGGTTTTAAATTTGGAAAAATGTTCAACATAAAAGTTATAGGTCTTTATCTAAGATTTTCGACGATATAAAATTCATAGATATCGGAGTTCGTACAAGAAATATACTGCCCAAATACCGTAGGTTGTCCGAAGTGGAACATTATATAATTCCTCTTCGAAATTTCAAAGAATTTACTGTTTATCCATAAAGTAATTCCATGAATATATATATATATATATATGCTCAGATATAATTTTATATTACATAACACTCGTCCCGTGATGTAACAGTACTACAGTCAACAGTAGTAGAGATAATCGGTCATTATAAATTCTCCCTCCTTAATAGGATTCGTCCTCAAATCCTCTTTAAACACAAGATCTTATAATCATAGACTAAACTGACTACATTCCCGTCTCCTTTTATCCACCATATTATATCCTTCATCAATGATTCCCGAGTGCTACCAATATGCCACAAGTTAATGTGACGACAATACTGAACCTAAAATGTCATGGCATGGAAGTTATAACTAGAGCTGTACACTAGCTTGTTAGTGTGAATTCTTACTTTGCTGTAACTATTCTATAACATCGGGGTTTCTAAGTGACTCAACAATGAAGGCCTCTACCAGGCAGATCATTTACTCTTTGACTAGTAAGCATATGAGGTTCTCCATTATTCTTAATATCTAACTAATACTTAAAACCTTCTACCCTACTTGGGTAAGCTATTTTAGAGTTTGTGACTTTAGCGAATATTCCTTAGGTTCTTTTCTAAGAGGTACCACCTCGTCCCTATTTCATAAGGTTTTTACTCAGTATTCTGAATTACTACATTTTTGGACCGCTAGCTGTGCTCAACACCCAATTGACTTGATCAGGTTCTTAGTAGTCGAAACTCTTACTAAAAATATTGATGTCTCATACTTGTACGCAACACTCATTTGCTCCACTTATCCAACTTGATCTTAATATTCTTTCTTATGACTTAACTACTTAATTTTATATGTTCTCCTTGCTAAACTTCATCTACTTATGAGCTTCTCTTCAAGTCCCAATATTAATGCTTTCCTATGGGGTTTTAGGGCTTCTTAGCTTGCTGATGTTGTCTACCAATGACATTGGTATCAAAATATTTCTTATGGGTAGTTTTCTTGTGGTCCTCCTTATTTAGCTACAGATTCAGACTTAATTGTATGCACTCTAGTGCCTAAACCACATTCTCGGATATTAACATCGGTGCTGACAGTTTGATCCTGGCTAAAGCTCATATTCTTCTATTTATTGCTACAAATATACTAAACCATCTCATTTCCGTGATTTAAACTGATACTAAGAAACCTTTGTTGTTTCATTCTTTTATTATTGCTTGATTAGTATTTTCTCCTATTATCTCGACAGATTCATTTCCAATTGTTTAATTTTTGACCTTTTTATCTTCTCTTTGGCTCTATTCTACACTTGTGACTTGTCTGGCCTATCCCCCTGATTCTTTATTTGAAGGATGTCATCCATCACATGTCTCTAATTATGTTTAACGCTGTTCTTTTTAAATCCCTGTCACTACTTAACTAGTACTTTTGCTTCTCCTTGCCTTATCTAATAACTCATCTTCTAGATCTCTCACTTAGAGCTATTCCATTTTCTATTCTGTTCTGGTACTGTATTTAAAGGCCTTATGTTTTAGTTTCTTTTCACCATGCATTGTCTCATTTCTGAGGATATCTTGAAGCGAACTCCAAGTCCATCTTTATTGCTTTCGTTTAATGAGGGTTGGCAGGGTGGGGATTATCCTGGAGCCTTCCGGTGGGGGTGTTCTCACTAGCTATACGTGCTACAGTTACTTATGTTGCTCAACTTTAAACTTATGACTGATGTTTTCTTGTCTGGTATTGGCTTCCCCACTAGGGTACTACTATTAGGAACTATCTAAATTTCATGTTTGAACTTTTACTACTAATTTGTGTTTCTAATTACCGTTGATATCGCCCCTTATTGTGAACCTTCATAAGGTTCATGCTCTGTTAAACTCCTACTATAACCCCGTCTATTTTCTTTCTTACTAAGTTTTGCTTTATTACTTGACTTTCCTACCCATCTTAGTTCTTGAACTCCTTACATCTTTATTCTCCTAGAAACTTATTATCTTCGATTTCTCAAGGTATCTCTTATTAAGTCTGTGGTCCAAGTGCTATTCTTTATCTAATCTTTCCTTCTCAATGTAAAGATACTCTTATGAGTCAAACTTTACTCTTGAGAGTCGCTCTTTCTAATTCATTTACTCATTTGAGCCTTTACCACCCTCTAAGGGATTCTAGGTTGACTTCTAGGTTTGGCTTAGCTTATTATGACTTTAACTATCTAGGTGCCCCATAATCTAATTATTTGTCAAGCACTCTTCCTTACTTGTTCCTCCTCTTACTGGGTTTCTAAGTTGAGGAGTGAGCATTTACATTGCATAAAGATCTATGAATATGTATTTCTATTTTACACTTATGCTCGGTGATGATTTGGTTAGGTGTTTGCATGCTTTTCTAGAATCGATATTTCTAGAAGGAAGAGCCATCGTTTGTTTTACAGAAATCTGATCGACTACTCCCTTACTTAGGGTTTTACTGACTTTCCTTATTACTTCTCGCATTCCTCTTATCATTTGCATATTCTATTTCCTTGCTTTATATTTTGCTATCGAGGCTAGTGGTGTTTCGTTCTCCTATCTACTTTCTACATCTCCGCTCCCAGTTCTTACTTTAAATCTCAACTTCGACACCCTATTCTACTGCCATACTGGGACTCGTGTCACTTCTTAAATATCTGAAACCTCTCAAGTCTTATTCTTTATACTTTTACATATTTCTTCTAACTTGAGTTGATCTACAGGTTCTACTGCATTTGGTCTATCTGTGGACTCCTATTAGTCTTGCAAACCTCGCTCTGACTTGCCTTAATCTTAGGGCTACCTTAGGTTCTGTTCTTTATATCCTCGAAACTTTATTGATTCTTTTTATATTTGGTATGCCTTCCAAGGTCCTTTCATTTTTAAGATGGACTCTCGTTCGCCTATATCTAAGTTGGTAGGAACTGTTTTATATCTCGACGGTTATTTTCTTCAGGTCTCGATGGGTTTCTATATTCTTATTCTCCTACTCTGTGTCCTGGTGGAGTCGACTTCTCATGTAATGTATGTATGAGCTAGATTAAATCAGGGTAGCTTCATTGGTCGGCATCACGGAGGGGTGAGGATTATGGTAGGTTGGGCCTCATCTAGTAGATTCTTTGGTTTGGGCAACTAATCATTTTCTTGACGCCATTCCTATTATTTTGCCTGTAGGCCTAGGTTTGGGGAATCTAGAATCTCTGCGTTCTTATGGTATCTCACAACTATTAGAAGCCTCTACGACTAATCTGATTTCTTGCTTCTTTTATCTTATGATTGTTTTTGGTCATTTGGGAAACTCGTTATCTATACATGGTGCTCAAAAGTTATTTGATCAACTTGGATGAATTTTCTGAGGGAGAAATGAATCTTACTTGGAGGGAAAGAACTTTATTTAGGGCTACTCGATATTTTACTCTTATTTGGACTTAATATATTCTTCTTTACCATCCTAAGTTCTGGTGTTTTCCATCTTATCTCATTCTATACCACTATCTATTTACTGTCTGTGATTACTTAGATCGTCTATTCCTTACTTTTAATTTCCTTGCTTTTATTTCTAAATCTCTCTCTCTTTTCTACTTTCTTAGGTGGTTATCCATAGAACTTTATTATTTTTTTTTGTTTCCTTACCTTCCCGTCTTTGACTGCTTAAACCTATACACGTCTCTCTTTCTTATAACTCATTTTTCCACTCTCTCAGGGTACTTTTCTTAAAATCTTACTGTCTGGTTTCATAGCTCATTTGTACATTTGATAATGGCTCAGAATAACTATATGGGAATTCTCGACATTGGATCTAGAGTGTCGTTGTTCTTGTAAGGAATATCATTCAAATATTCTGGAAAAGCTTACTAACCGGTCTATAGGACTTGAGAACATACTCGAGGATCGGATACAGGAGATGTAGTGTCTTATATATAGGTATCCCGGACATACTGCGTATATAATACCCCAGCACTCTACCCACAACAGTCTCTGACTGTTAGGGATATGCCTGATACCCACTTGTGGATGGGCTATATGTACATCTATTTGTAATATTTTCATTAATTAATAAAATGGCAATCTTTATTATACAAGTCTTACATAACTTATATGAATCATCAACACTGTAATAAAGCCCTTGGGTAATAAGACGATGGCTTCCACGCCTTATAAGAATCTGACCGGCGCGTATTTACACACGTATAATGCAAGCCCACGTATCGTTTAAGTAGTATAAAAGTATCGATCCCACGAGGACTTAAAACCTTTTGTTATTAATTTATTAAGTTAAATGTTTACAAGTATCTAATGGATTGGTTGTTTGATTGGGTGGTGACTTTAAAACTTAAAATAGGTAAATAAAATAGCTTGAAAGTAGATTGAAGAAATTAAAATTTATAAAACTATCCAGGGTTGTGAATCCTTACAATACATTTTTAAAAGATGAAGTGGTTATTTTACATTTGTGTAATATATTGGTTTATTAACCTGGAACATGAAATTATGTAAAATCCTCTTCCGATGGTCAAATACAAATACCCAGTATAACCCAATTAATCATATTCATATGTTAACCAAGTTATCTGAATTCATTAAGATTAAGTTCCAATTATGGCTATCCCTGCCCGACAGGTATATTCCTATCCTGTAAGGAAGTCTATTAAAGGGTTATCTATCCTCAATGAAGATCATGGACGATTAAATCTAAGGTATTAAACCTAAAATCTCTTTTCCAATATCATTTTAAGTTTACCGAATCGATCTTATTAATGGCCAATTAACAAGATGCATTAAGACTAAGGCTCAATAATAAACCTTTATATTACCTAAACCGTAATTTAACCCCTTATAAACCGGTGATATTGGACTTCATTACAACCCCAGATAACTGGTTTAGTTACGACACATATTTACGGGTAGTAAAAACTTAAATAAAATAAAAGACATAAAGTAAATGCTGAAAAGTAATTGCTGAAAAGTAAATGACGGAAAGTAAATGCTGAAATTAAATACTGAAAATTAAATGCTGAAAAGTAAATGCTGAAATTAAATTGCTGAAAAGTAAATGCTGAAAGTAAATTGCTGAAAAGTAAATTGCTGAAAAGTAAATGCTGAAAGTAAATTGCTGAAAAGTATTTAAAGTAAAAGTATAATAAAAGAAAATGCTGAGGTAAAATGATCCACTTTTATTACTACTATTTTAGATATCTCTCTTAATATAATATATTAACTTTGCGTGATAATTACCAACCAGCCAAATAGGCGGTATCCTGATTAAGTCAAATTAATAATTAATTACCAACCGACCAACCAGGCGGTATCCAGTTTAATCAAGTTAAATAATTACCAACAGACCAATATGGCGGTATCCTCGTAAGTCATGTTTTAAGTAGTTTATATATTATAATTAAGGGAGATTAATCTAAATATTAGTAATAAAAGGTTTACCTTTTACCCCAGCAAGGGAGAGTTACCTTCTCATTACTTGAAAAGTAAAAACTGATAAAGTAAATAAAGAAAAGTATTGTGCGTAAAAGTAAATTACGGAACGTAAAGAAAAGAAAGTACGAAAGCTGAAATTAATTACTGAAAGCTGTAAATAAACAAACAAGATACAATCTTCTTAGTATTCTTAAGAAATTCCTTAGATGAAAGTATGAATTTACAAATGAAATGACTTGGTATTTATAGGCAAAATTTTGCCTCCATCGAATCATCCACCAAATCCATTAATAATTGCTCCACTAATTGCTCCACTAATTGCTATCATGTTTGGTGGGAGTTTGACTATTTTTATTTTTTATTTATTTTTTTGCTTTGAAAATGACTTTAATAATTACACATAACACACTTCCAGATGTTTCATCATTTTCGGTCATGACATTTTCAGAATTCAAAATTATTTTGTTCTTCACAGTTGTAGATCATTGAGTCTTCTTTAATTTAGGACTTGAATCGGCTCAATCCGATATCGGAGTAAAAATGTACTTCAAAAATACGAAAGATGCGCAAAACTGAAATCTCCAAAACTGCACTTCGTTAAAACGCCCTTTCAAGTTTCCAATCTCCAAAATTATTATGTCAAGTCCAATATTTACCCTTATTTGACCCACATTTCATCCTTAATGATTTCATTGAGTTCCAATATTATTTTATCTGTAAAATAAAATAAAACATATCAAAACGTTCATCAAACCCGAGAAACTAAACAAAATAGTAAGTAAAAGGGGCGGTAAATATTGATATATTTTCCGCTCATCAGACCCCCAAACCTAACATTTTGCAAGTGGTAGAGAAAAACAACAAAATAAAATACAAGAAATAATTAAAATTAAACTAAGCCATTTTCGTAGGAATCACGGTTGCATTTAGCGTATGCAACAAGCCTTTAAACCCCTAGGTGTCCCTAGTGGACGAGTTGTAGTCTCGTGAGGGCTTACAGTAACGATACCCACAAATGTTTTACAAAAGTAAAAAGATAATAAAACAAATGCACACAAAAGAAAAAAGACAAGAGAAAGAGAATAAATAAATTAGTGACTGTAGACACTGGTTTTTGCCCGAGGCCTAGAATCGAGATTTCGTGAGAGGGCACTGGCGATCCTGCAAAATAAGAAATTAGGGTGAACAGAGAAGGTCTACCCACCGGTGTGGTGGCTTCCGTAGGCACTCCGACACCCGAGACCTCCTGATTTTCTTTCTTTCTTTTCAGGAACTACTGGAGCAACAAAAGTCAAAGAGGTGGCACGAGCATTGAATAAAACAAAAATCTTTTTGCCACTTTACCGTTGGAAGAGACCCTTCAAAAGCAACGCTCACAGGATTATCTTTAATCGGACATCCAAAACGACATTGAAACCTCCTTAACAGATGAATTTCATTCACGTCTGGCTGAAGACGAAAAATTTAGCGCTAGCAGGGAGGCAACCCATGCAATTTGTTGTAATTTGTCTTGTGTGAACTTTTTAATTTTGTGTGTTATTTTTGTAGGGAAAGGCACAAAAGAAGCATTTTAAGATCGAAGGAATTGTGTTTGGCAATCAAAGAAGAGAAACAATTCATTATCAAAGACTGAGCAATGAATGAAATCTTGAGATGCATCATAATGAATTTATATACCAAACAAGTGGCGTATTGCGTACACAATTCTGTTACCTTAATTATTGTTTTGATTTGCTTTTCTGTTGTAATTATCTTTATTTTCATAGACAGGATCCAGACTTTTTGACATTTCACGATTTCTTTTATTGTTTAGCTAACAAACGTCCTCTGGAAGATACTAGTGCTATTATTACTCACCCTTTTTCAGGTATTATAAATTCAGCCCGTCATTGCACTTTTGAAGGCATCCTAATTTGAGAAAGAAATACATAGAAAAATGGAAGCCACCTCAAGAAGACGAGTTGAAAACATTTGTGTGTTTTGTGGTAGTAGTGTTGGTATTAAACCAAAATACATAGAAGCAGCACAGGAGTTGGGTCGAGTATTATCTGCAAGAAATATGCACTTAATATATGGCGGAGGCAATCTCGGACTTATGGGGATCGTTTCAAAGGCCGTACAAGAAGGAGGTAGTCATGTTTTGGGAATCATCCCAAAACCCTTGGCAGAGGAAGATCTTATTGGATCATCAAACCGAGAGGAACTGATCGTGCCAGGTATGTCTGAACGACTGGTAGAAATGATTAATCGTGCTGACGCTTTTATTGCTTTGCCAGTTGGCTTGGGTACATTGGAGGAAATTTTTATTGTACTATCTTGGGCGAACCTGAACATACATCAGAAACCGCTTGGACTACTCAACGTTGATGGATTTTATGATTTTCTTTGTGTTTTTCTTGATGATGCTCGGTGTCAAAACATATGAAAGAACTCCTCTTTACTGCCAGAACTGCTCCGGATCTGATAGACCAACTTATAGCCTATGAACCATAAGTTGACCCTATCCTATCAAAAATAAATTGGTCTGAGGACGATCGTGGTAAGAGGCGTCGAATTAATCTGGATCTTAACCTTTAATTTCCTGTAGATTTCAGCTAACCGGGTACAACCTTCTAACTCTCCTTTTACTGTTTAAGACATTGGGGACAATGTCTCATTTAGTCCAAAAATTTTTCGAAAAATACAAAAATATTGAAAATTTTTCAAAAATTACAAAAATATTTTGCATTTTTTGTGTTTTTGTTTTGACTAAAAAGGTGGAATTGGTAAGAGATAGCTGAGTAAGGAGTTTTCACTCCTGATACGTATCTCAAACCATTTATTTCGAAACAAGTTAATTTTTGTTTATTTCCTTTTGAATTATTTAATTATGAATTCTCCTTAAAACTGACTAAAATGAATCTTCATATGTTCAGTTGACAAGTATTATGAACATACATGGAAACATACAGTCATGAGCTAAAATTGAAAAGTTTGTAATATTTCGTGCAATAGTTTAATTGGAGGAAGCATCTCTAAATAGTGATGGAGTAAAAAAAAAAAACGTCCGAGATCCGAGTTATTAAGTCTGTAAGGGTGTTTTAACACCTAGTGCCCTAAAACCAACTGGTTTGGGAGTCCCTGCCCAAAGCTCGTTACATGGATCAAAGATGCTGCAAAAATATAAATATCTGAAGTCTGAGTAATTAAGTTCGTAGGGGTGTCTTAACACCTGGTGCCCTAAAGCCAACTGGTTTGGGAGCCACTGACCCAAAGCTCGCTACATAGACGGAAGATATTGTATATAAATAAAAAATAGAGAAAAAATCAAAGAAAAAATCAGAAAAATCAGAAAATTATTCCATTGCTACAAAAAGGTGTGAAATCTGATAGAACTTTAGGACAAAAATATTACTCTCTTATCAACTGCACTTATGACTGTTGTGGGCAAAAATGAGTTGATTAATATTTTGTTGGCTGTGTATATGGAGAATGGTAAAAAATAATTGGAGAATTTACATATTCGGTAATTTAGAAAGAAACAAAACAACTAGTAACTTGGAGTAGAATTTTCACCTGATTAGTCATTAACTTTCTTTATTCTCTTTTCGTTTGTCTTTTTGCTTTTGTGTGCATTAGTTTTAACTAACTTTTACTTTTGTAAAATGTTTGTGGGTATCATTGCTGTAAGCCCTCACGAGACTACACTCGTCCACTAGGGACACCTAGGGGTTTAAAGGCTTGTTGCATATGCTAAATGCAACCGTGATCCCTACGAAAGTGGCTTAGTTAAAGTTTATTTTCATGTTATTTTACTTTCTGTTTTGCTCGAGGACTAGCAAAATGTTAGGTTTGGGGGTGTGATGAGTGGTATTTATACCACTATTTCTCACTCATTTGACCAAATGTTTTGTATTGTTTCTCGAGATTTATGAACGTTTTGATGTGTTTTGTTGTTATTTTGCAGATAAATAATGTTTGGACAGCACTGAAGGCAATTTGGGGCAAAACCGGACAAAAATGCATCAACAGGAATATTTTCATCTTCTGCGTTTTGCGACGCTGGAGCTTTGCGCGTCACGACGCTCAACGTGTGCCGGTTTTGCTAAAGTGCACCGGGTCAACGGGTCAGAATTTGAAAAGTTTGACTTTGCTAACGTGCGTCGTGCCACGTGTCAACATCTCAACGGACTTGCTGATGTGCGCCGGTGCCACGTGTCAAGATCTGACGCTGCCGACAATCGCCCTCCACACGTCAGCATAACGTCATCAGTGACGTCATGAACAGTGCCACATCATCAGTGTGACGTAAGCAATGACGTCATGAATAGTGCCACGTCATCGGATAAGATCTGAGCCGACAAATCAGCAAGTGACACGTGTCACTGTAGCGCGCGTCGCGACGCGGAACTGTTCCAAGCGTCGCGACGCCCAGAGCCTATCGACGCCTATAAATTGAGCTCGAGATTTCAGAATTCATTGTACCTTCCTCTCTCTTCAATTCCTTCTAAGAGAGAGTTTCTCTCTCTAAAACTCTTTAGTTTTTAGTTTTTTTTAGTTTTGTAAATATTTTTAATTACGTTTTGTAATAATAGTATTTTAATTTTTACTTTTTACTTTCTTTTACAGTTTTTACTATTTACTGTTTACTTTTTACAATTTTTACTATTTATATGAGGTAACTTCCTTTTACTATGGTGAAAGGTAATTCTTTTACTATTACTACTTAGACTATTCTCCATAATTATAATATATTCAATGTTTTTAATTGGACTTAATGAGGATACCGCCAGATTGGTCGGTTGGTTAATTTAATTCCGCCTATATGGCTGGTTGTTTTCATTTCGTTATTTTGATTCCGCCTTTATGGCTGGTTGTTTAAATTGACTTAATCAGGTTACCGCCTATATGGCTGGTTGGAAATATTTTGCAAAGCTTATATTATATTATGGGAGAAATCTAAATAGTATTTAGTAGAAGTTAATTCCTTTTACCTTAGTAATTTTATTTTATTTTATTTTTCAGCTTTCACTTTATGTCTTTTACTTTTAAGCTTTTACTAGCCTTAGTTATGTGTTAGTTATTTAGGGGTTGTGATAACTTTTACTATCACCGGTTTATAAGGGTTAGATTATAGTTTGGGTTATTTAAAGATTTATTTATTGAGTCTTAACCTTAAAGCCTTTTTATTAACTGGCCATTAATAAAATTGATTAGGTAAACTTAAAATGAACTAGACATAGGGATTTTAAGTTTAAGACCTTAGACTCAATAGCCCACGATCTTCCTTGATGATAGATACCCTTTAATAGATTTCCTTACAGGATAGGAATATACCTGTTGGGCGGGGGTAGCCATAATTAGAACTTGAACTTAATGAATCTAGGTAATTTGGTTGACATAGACATATGGTTCAATTGGATTATACTAGGTATTTGTGTTTGACCATCGACAGAGGCTTACACATAATTTAGTGTTCCAGGTTAATAAATCAATATATTACCAACTATAAGATAACCACTTCATCTTGAAAATGATATTAAAAGAAATCACAACCTTAGATCTTTGTGTCTTTTATTTTCCTTAGTATTTTCTTTTATCTTTTTATTTAGCAAATCTTTAATCAACCAAATCAATCAAGCAATCAATTCCATTCTCCCTTAAATTAGATATTTGTAATTAAATAGATTCAATAACTAATAACAACAGTAGGAATTAAGTCCTCGTGGGATCGATATTTTTATACTACTTGAACGATACGTGCGCTTGCGTTATACGTGTGTGTTTACGCCGGTCAGTTAACATGATGCGTGTATGCATGAGGTGCATGAGATGCGTGCGATGCATGGAATATGTAAGTCGATCAAGGTTTTTATACTAGTTGGCCCATTATTATTTTAAAGCATTCAATCATACTATTGCGCGGTACAAACTTGTCCCAGTTGAAAAGACCCAATATGTTTACACTTTTACGATAACATGGCTAAACAACTTCAAATGATAAGAGGCCCAAACTCAAAATGGCCCATCGGAATTTTAGAAGCTTTTGGCCCAATTGTCAAAGGACATGAACTCGTCCCAGTTTAAATGGCCCAACAAGTTCACATCTCTTGACAAGATGTCCAACTAAATCCAAATGATGATAGTCCTAAATGCAAACATAAAGAAATAAATTTTTTATTGGTCATGTAACTACGGTCCACATGTGGGTTTATGGGAGTGTAGACAAAGGCTCTCGCTGACGAAGAATTGCCCACAACTAGGACTCCCTACTCAAGGGTTCGAGCGACCAAGTGAGCGCACCTTTTTTATACCTTAAGGTATGTGTCAGTGAGTCTTGGTGTGTGACTAACTGTCAAATGGATTTCCTATTGTAGATTCCCCACAAGGAGGGTGAAGCGAACTCTCTTAAATACCCAAGCCTCTTAGGCTTTTATCGCCTTGGTGACAGGAATAAATAACAAGTCTTCCAAATTAGTCTGTCACAATGAGCTATGGGTAATGATTATCTAGGTGCCTTCACAGCTTTTCCTTATAGAAAGGTAATGGGTGACGGAAGACACCAAACCATCACCTAGCCTTAATAATGCCTTTGATTAAACCCATTCAACCCATATAGACGCGGTCCACTAAAGCAGAAAATACAAACATTACAAGATATTATTTCGGGGCCGATTCTCTATCCCCAATGGAGTCGCCAGACTGTAGGACACAGAAATTGACGATGTTGTTCTAGGCTCGCGGCCTAGTCGGGAGTACGGAGTAGCCCACAGAGGACTAAACCGGAGAATAAAGGAGTCGCCACCCGGTGTGAACCGGGAAAATGATTTAAGGGCGTACTCACCCCTCGTTAAGGAAGACCTCAAACCATTTGGTTCGGAATGGTCCCTTACTTATGCCACTTGTAATGAAAAGATTTGTGCAATAATCTAACCAAGTCTACGCAACATACATGCTCAAGAACAACCTATATCTAGTTTGCATTCATAAGAGAAAATCCTATATCAAAGTTTGCATGCTTTAAAAGTAAGTCGAAGTACGGTAAACACGCAATCTCATGAATACGTTAAATTAACACATAGGAAACATAAATAAATCACGCATAAAAAATATCATACTAACAACTAAATCATGCTTAGAAACAAATAACATACTAATGACTAAATCACGTTTTAAGAAATAAACAACATACTAACGACTAAGTCATGCTTTAAGAAATAAATAACATACTAACGACTAAATCATGCTTAAACACAAGGTTGGATGAAATGAAATATGTGTGTCCCTCAAGTGGTACGTGGAGTTGTTTCCCAAGTACAAACCGCACTACCGTCCATTCGGATTCGGCTACGGAATTTACGTCTGGGTTTCTATCCGATATATCACAAGAGGGAACACATATTCCATTCATCCGAAGGTCATTTCATGCACCAATCCACAATACTCATGCAAATTAAAATAAGAAAATAAATAAAATAAAGGAGAATAAATTAAAAGGGTGCCCTCAGGTCTAACCTCTTAAGTTGACTCTTGGAAGTGCGTTACGCGGTTGTCGGAAGGGTTAATGCTCCGCAACTCTTTCGGTTCACTGATTTTCTATTTTCCTTCGTCGCCTCACTATTTTGGGTCGTTGTTTCCTCTATTTTTGCTGTATTTTCTGGTCGTTGTGTTTGGTTACTGTTTGCGGTATTCGGGGGGTGTTTTGTACGATTTTTGGGACTGTTTTTGTTGTAGTTTTTGATGTTCTGGTTGTGCAGTTTTTTGGGACTGTTTTGTGGTATTTTAGGGGAGCATTTTGAGGGTTTAAGGGTGCACTTTGCGGGTTTAAGGATGCAGTTTGTGGGGGTCCAGTTTGCGGGACTGTTTGGCGGTGAATAGGGGCTGTTCAGAGGCTATTTTGTGCGATCTAAAGGGTGCGAGTCAGAGGCTGTTTGGGCATGAATTTAAGGTTGGTCAGGGCAGTGTTTTGTACGTGAAGGGGCCAGTAAGTGGGGGGTTTGTGGCTTTGAATTGAGGGCTGGTGAGGACGGTGCTTTATGCGTGAATGGGGCAGTATGTGCTATACGCCTGTGTTTGCACCGGTCATCTAACCTCTTAAGTTGCCTCTTGGAAGTGCGTTACGCGGTTGTCGGAAGGGTTAATGCTCTGCAACTCTTCCGGTTCACTGATTTTCTGTTATGCTTCATCGCCTCGCTTATTTGGGTCGTTGTTTCCTCTATTTTTGCTGTATTTTCTGGTCGTTGTGTTTGATTACTGTTTGTTGTATTCATGGGGTGTTTTGGGGCTGTTTTGTCTGGTTTTTGGGACTGTTTTTTTTTTTTTTTTTTAGTTTTTGATGTTCTGGTTGTGCATTTTTTTGGGACTATTTTATGGTATTTTAGGGGAGCAGTTTGTGGGTTTAAGGGTTCAATTTATGGGTTTAAGGATGCAGTTTGCGGGGGTGCAGTTTGCGGGACTGTTTGGCGGTGATTAGGGGCTGTTCGCGGGCTATTTTGTGCGGTCTAAAGGGTGCAGTTCAGGGGCTATTTGGGCGTGAATTGAGGGCTGGTCAGGGCAGTGCTTTGTGCGTGAAGGGGGCAGTATGTGAGGCGGGTTTGTGGCGTTGAATTGAGGGCTGGTCAGGACGGTGCTTTGTGCGTGAAGGGGGCAGTATGTGAGGGGGTTTTAGCGTGAAGGTTGATGAAGGCTATGTGGCTAGGCGTGAATGGGGCAATATGTGAGGGTGACTTTAGCGTGAGGGCTGATGAAGGCTATGTGGCTAGGTGTGAAGGGGCAATATATGAGGGTGACTTTAGCGTGAGGGCTGATGAAGGCTATGTGGCTAGGCGTGAAGGGGGCAGTATGTGAAGGTGACTTATGGTGTTGAATGAAGGGTACAGGTGTGAGGGCTTTATGCGTGAGTGGAGGGTGCAGGTGTGAAGGCTTTATGCTTGAGTGGATGGTGAAGGTGTGAGGGCTTTATGCGTTTTGTGTGGTTTTTTAAGAGTAAGATGAATGAGCTCGGGGTTTCAAGGTTGGGTTTAGGCTTCATTTTATAGGCAAAGGTTGGGGTTTACCTTGTGCGAATAGGGAAAAGATTTTGTAATTATAGGGGATATCTCTTAATTAGTGTGTGATAAAGAAAATATTTCTTTAATTAGGGATGTGATTTGATTTTATTTGATTTCTTCTCTTTTAATTAGGGATATGATTTACTTGATTTAGGAAAGTGTTTGATGAGATTTGATTTGTATCTTTTAATTTGGGAAGGTGATTTTTCTTGATTTTAGCATGTGTTTAAAGTGTGATTTGGTTATTTTGGGAAGCTTTGGGCGTGTACTTTAGTGGTTTGGGCTTGGGCTTGGCTTATTTTGGTGGGTTTGGTGTATGGTTTGGTGGTGTATGGGCTTGGTGTGTGACTTGCGGGGATTTGGGTCAAGGATGTGTTTTAAAACAGAGGTCCAACAAGCAAACCCAAAGCTAAGTGACTGGCGTAATCACACGCGTATAACGCAAGCGCATGTATCGTTCAAGTAGTATAAAAATATCGATCCCAGGAGGACTTAATTCCTACTGTTGTTATTAATTATTGAATAATATTTATTTACAGGTATCTAATTATAGGGAGAAGGGAATTAATTGCTTTTGGTTGGTTGAATGTGGATTTGAGAATTAAAATAAAAAATACACTCAAAAGAAAATACTAAGGAAAATAAAAGAAAATACTCAAAGATCTAGGGTCGTGACTCCACACAATATTATTAAAAAGATGAATTGATTCTCTTATATATGTGTAATAAATTAATTTGCTAACTTGGAACACGATGATATGCAAAAGCCTCTTTCGATGGTCAGACGTAAATACCCAATATAACCCAATTGAACCGTATTCCTATGTCAACCAAATTACCTGGATTCATTAAGATCAAGTTCCAATTATGGCTACCCACGCCCGATAGATATATTCCTATCTTGTAAGGAAATCTATTAAATGGTTATCTATCCTCAAGGAAGATCGTGGGTTATTGAATCTAAGGCTGAAACCTAAAATCCCTATGTCTAGTTCATTTTAAGTTTACCCCATCAATCTTATTGGTGATCAGAAAACAAGAAGCATTAAGCTTAAGACTCAATAAACAAACTAAAGAATTACCTATAAAAAGAAAATCAATTATTAAGTGTGGATATTATGTTTCATCACTTTCCTAGAATAAAAATAAAATGCTGGGGTTGGGGATCCACTTTTACTATTTCTAATTTAGAAATCTCTCTTACTATAATATAGAATTTATCAGTGATATTACCAACCAGCCATATAGGCGGTATCCTCATTAAGTCATATTTTAATTAAGTCCGACCAGCCATAAAGGCGGTATTAAACCAGCCATATAGGCGGTAATTATCTGTCACCTAAAGACCGGCCATATAGGCGGTGTTACTTTATGTCAAATAAATAAAACCAGCCATTAAGGCGGTAATCATTTTAATTTGAATTGTAATTTCCATATTATATTTAAGGGAGATTAATCTAAATTAAAATAATAAAAGTTTCACCCTTCCCCCAGTGGAAATCTAACTACTAAACATAAAAGAAAAGAGAAGAAGAAGAAGAACTACTACTATTACTGAAAATAAAAATGCATAAATTAAATTACTAAAAATAAACACACAAGATGCAATCCTTAAATTCCTTACAAAAACCTAAGGAAAGCATGAGATTTACAAATGAAATGGCTTGGTATTTATTGGAAAACCTAAAGACTTCCACCAATTTCTCCACCAATTGCTCCACTAAACACTCCACCAAACATGCCACAAAACACTCCACAAAACACTCCACCAAATATGGCACCAAACATGGCATAAAACACTCTTGCATGTTTGGTGGAAGTTTGACAATTTATATTTTTTTATTTTATTTATTTTATTTTATATTTTGAAAATGACTATAGTAATTACTCAAAATATAATATAGTTTTCATCAATTTCGGCCTTCCAAACTTTAGAATTAGAAAATACTTAAATCTTTAAAGTTGTAGATATTTGTGTCTTCTTTAATCTGAAACTTGAATCAGCTCAATCGGATATCAGATGAAAGAGTTATGGCCAAAATACAAAACTTGCGCAAAATTGGAATTTAGAACTGCACTTCGTGACGCGTATAGTAAAATTTCGTTTTTGACATTTTTTCCTCCGGATTTCATCGTTTTAGCCCCGAGTTGATTCCATTAAGTCCTAATATTATTTTTATCTGTAAAATAAACAAAAACACATCAAAACGTTCATAAAACTCAAGAAACTATACAAAATATTAGGTTAAATGAGTGGGAAATAGTGATATAATTATCACTCATCACTAAGCAAGGGAATTTAGTCCAACAATATGTCAATTTCTGACTTTTCCCTTCCGACGTCTGTTTCCCGCGACTTCCACAACTTAAGATGTAGTGTCTCTGTGTGAGACTCATCATTGGGACTTATATGCAAAAATGCAGTGCCTACACATGTTTGGTGGAAGTTTGACAAATTTTTTTATATTTTTCATAATGACTTTAGTAATTAAACATAACACAATTTCGGATTTTTCATCAATTTCGGTTATGAAATCTTCATATTTCGAAATTATTTTATTCTTCAATGTTGTAGATCTTTGAGTCACCTTTAATCTGGAACCTGAATCAGCTCAATCGAATATTGGATCAAAACGTTATGGCCAAAATACGAAACTTGTGCAAAACTGGAATTTAGGACTACACTTCGTGACGCGTATAGTAAATTTCCTTTTCGCCATTTTTTTGCTCTGAATTTCATCATTTTCGCCCCTAGTTGATTCTATTAAGTCCTGATACTTTATTTATCTACAAAACACATCGAAATGTTCATCAGACCCAAGAAATGAAACAAAATATTTGGTAAAATGGGCGGTAAATATTGATATATTTTCCACTCATCTCACCCCCGAACCTAACATTTTGCTAGTCCTCGACCAAAACAACAAAATAAAATGCAAAAAAGAATTAAAATTAAACTAAGCCACTTTTGTAGGGATCACGGTTGCATTTAGCATATGCGACATGTCTTTAAACCTCTAAGTATCCCTAGTGGACGAGTTGTAGTCTCGTGAGGGCTTACAGCAACGATACCCACAAACATTTGATAAAAGTTAAAAAAAATAGTAAAACTAATACAAAAAAGAAAAAAGACAAGAGAAAAGAGAATAAAGAATAAAGAAGTTATTGACTAAACATGTGAAACTTCTTATCCAAGTCAATAATTGTTTTGTTTCTTTCTAAATTACCGAATAAGTAAATTCTCTGATAATTTTTACCATTCTCCATATACACAGCCAACAAAATATTAATCAACTCATGTTGCCCACAATAGTCACAAGTGTAGTTGAAAAGAGAGTAATATTTTTGTCATAAAATTTTATCAGAATTCACACCTTTTTTAGCAATGGATTTTTTTTTTTGATTTTTTTGGTTTTTAAGGACTGAATGTTTTTTTTTATATACAATATCTTTCGTCTATGTAGCGAGCTTTGGGTTAGTGACTCCCAAACCAGTTGGCTTTAAGGCACTAGGTGTTAAGACACCCCTATGAACTTAATTACTCAGACTTCGGATATATATATATATTTTTGGCAACATCTTTGATCCATGTAACAAGCTTTGGGCCAGTGACTCCAAACCAGCTGGCTTTAAGGCACTAGGTGTTAAGACACCCTTACAGACTTAATAACTCAGATCTTTCATTTTTTCCCATCGCTTTTTTAGATGCTTCCTCCAATTAAACTAGAGAACTGAATATTACAAACTCGTCAATTACTTCTCATGTCCGTATGTTACCATGTATGTTGATGATATCTGTCAACTGAGCATATAAAGATCCATTTGAAACACTTTCCGGCAATTTTTCCAACTCCCAAAACACATCCATTACATTCATAAGACATCAATTTCATCACAAAATCAGAATCATTTCCAGGTCTGATCAGAAAACGAAATTCATCAAATTTCCATGCTTTAATCCAACAATTTCAAGATTAATCTAATTAATCAAGACACCAACTAAAGTCACCAAATATGAACAACAAAAGAACAATTCTAGGTGTCATAAGAGTGGTCACAACACTCTAAAATAGCAACTCATCAACAATTGATAAATTTGGCCTAATATTACAATAATATCTACCAAAACCACTTGACACACGCATTCAAGCTTCGGATCCATCCACCAAACCACAAAGCCCCAAATTTTTCAGATTTGAAGAAAACCTAGAACATTTCTAAACTATCAAGAAACAAGAAATCAAATCTCCAAGCTTTGGGTTTTGAAGACTTACCTTAAATCTCCTAAATCCAAGCCTTTTTTCTTGATTTTTTCTTCAAATCTCCATGGATTCTTCAAACAATTTTCAAACCCATTCTTTTTAGGTGTGTTCTGCAATGGAGAATGGCCCATTGAAAAAGAAAAATAATTTTTCTTTTATAATGGTGTGACCGACTTTAACAATAATTAAGGGCATTTTGGTCATTTTAATTTGAATCAAATTAAAAGGATAATTACACCTTTTGTTAGCCAATCAAATAAGCACAACCAAAGCATAATTAAATAATGCCAAGTCAACCAATAATAATTGGAAAAATTCCATTACGTTTATGGAAAATGATTATTAATTAATAATTTAAATATTTAAAAATTAAATATCCAAACAATTAATTAATGGAATTATTATTATATATGTATTTTATTTACAATAAATAACAAATATATATATATATATATATGGCATGTGTCAAAATCACATTTGACAAATAATTAATGTGTATCTAATCGTATTATATATCAAATATAAATACACAATAATTATTAGCAGACAAAATCCCCTAATGAATGTGTTATGTTTAACCGATTAAACGATCCGAATTAACTCATTTAATCCGGTGAAGTATTATGAATAATCCGTATTATTCATATCGAGTTGCCCAAGTGCTCAATGAGTACACTTCATATTATGGGACTCTCTGAGTTTAGATTTATCCGTCACGAAATCTAATTCTGTGTCCATAATCCACCCACTCATGGATTTTGACGACCACAGATAGTCTCGCTAAACTATGCAAGTTGAGGTCATTGCATACGGATAATCCCTCCGTCACAGGTCATCTGTATTATACCTGAGATATAGATGAGAACGTCAAATCAGTTTGGTATAATACAGTCGACTTTCAATTTACGATCTCTAAATAACACTCGAAATTGATTTCCGAAGTTATTACATGGCCATGGATTTACTAGATCGTAAACACGTACGGATGCCTATGCCCTGTACACAGGACTGTCTGATCCTGTGCTGATACGCACTGGATATCATGAGCATCAGTCCACACCCAACGAACAGACGGAGGTCTGATCATGAATAGATCGTTGACGTGACTGTCATCAAAGTGTGGAGGATAACTCATATATCCCACTGTGGTATATCAAGTCGAAGGACCACCATGCTCGCTCAACTCGAGAAGGTTCCTATTGACGTTGGTGTACAATCTATTAGGAAACCTTCAACGAATCATTCATTGTCTTATCAAATAAACACCTACATCCCATGATCTTTCTTGAGGATAGATTTCCTTACATGATAGACATATACCTGTCGAGCGGAGTAGCCACAATTGGAACCTAATCTTAATGAATTCAGGTAACTTAGTTGATATAAACATATGATTAATTGGGTTACACTTGGTATTTGCATTCGACCATCGATAGAGGATTTTACAGAATTTTGTGTTCCAGGTTAGTAAACCAATATATTACACAAACATGAGATAATCACTTCATCTTTAAAAGATATTGGAAAAATTTACAACCCTGGATAGTTTCTTAATATTGAATTTTCCTCAATCTAACTTCGTGCCATTTTATTTACTTGTTTTAATTTAAAAGTCACCATTAAAACAAACAACCAATCCATTAGATACTAATAAAAAATTGACTTCATAAATTAATAGCTTATGTATTAAGTCCTCGTGGGATCCATACTTTTTATACTACTTGAATGATACGTGCGTTTACGTTATACGCATGTGATAGCGGTCAGACAGCTTTGGCACGTTCACAAGGAGGCGTATCAAGGCTACACTTGTCAATGAAAAACTCAAGCTACCGGTGTAGTCCTGACAGCTTTGGCACGTTCAGGATTTCCTCTTTCACTTGAATTTGTCCAATATCAATATACAACTGGTATGGATAATAATTCTATAACCTACACCCTCATAGCTTTGGCACGAATTCGGATGTAGTTATAGAAAGATACCCACAAACCGTAATGATAAGACGGATCAAGAAACATGTATCCAATACTCGTTACTTTACAACCTTATTTCTAAGCGGGGATTTTCCAATGGAAGCTATACTCTACATCAAATGCAGAATTTTAATCTAAATCATTTTCTAAGCAATTCAATTCTACCTATAGAAAATATAACTTAATTTAACAATTAAATTTTCGTTACATTTCCGTTAGCGTAGAACTGAAAGGTAAAGAAACATATATAGATTCCAAGCATGTACGAACATTAAAATTGGATTATATATCAAATATCAAGCATGAGTAATGCAAAGGATGAAGCATCAGACCCGCTCTGGTACCATTTTTGTTGGGGTTTTGGGCATTGGGCGCAGCGGAAGCGCGGTTCGGGCGAAATCGTATTTTAAAACATTTTCAAAATACCAAATAAATTATTCATTATCTGATATGAATAATTTATTCATATTTCACCTAAACCTATTTATTCAATATCAAATATTGACATAAATAAGATTAAAACTTCGCGAAACTTTTACGAAAATCGTTTTTCCGTAAAATGGCACAAAATGCGTTTTCGACTGAACCGATCACCCGAAACTTATGGAGACTGCCCAGGTCAGCCCCAATAGTGTTAGGGCAGTCCATGGGCTGCCCGAAGAGTGACAGATTCAATGTTTGGGTAGCCGTCACCCGGTTAGCTCAAAATCCACCCGGTAACGCTGTTTTTGGCCGTTTTCGCTAATTTCAACTCGGAAACAGTTTCCAGCAATTGTTCCAACTCCCAAAACACATCAATTACATTCATAAGACATCAATTTCATCACAAAATCAGAATCATTTTCAGGTCTGATCAGAAAATGAAATTCATCAAATTTTCATGCTTTAATCCAACAATTTCAAGATTAATCTAATTAATCAAGACACCAACTAAAGTCACCAAATATGAACAACACAATAACAATTCTAAGTGGCATAAGAGTGGTCACAACACTCTAAAATAGCAACTCATCAACAATTGATAAATTTGGCCTAATATTACAATAATATCTACTAAAAACACTTCACACATGCATTCAAGCTTCCAATCCATCCACCAAACCACAAAGCCCCAAATTTTTTAGATTTGAAGAAAACCTAGAACATTTCTAAACTATCAAGAAACAAGAAATCAAATCTCCAAGCTTTGGGTTTTGAAAACTTACCTTAAATCTCCTAAATCTAAGCCTTTTTTCTTGATTTTTTCTTCAAATCTCCATGGATTATTCAAACAATTTTCAAACCCATTCTTTATAGGTGTGTTCGGCAATGGAGAATGGCCCATTGAAAAAGAAAAATAATTTTTCTTTTATAATGGTGTGACCGACTTTAACAATAATTAGGGGCATTTTGGTCATTTTAATTTGAATCAAATTAAAAGGATAATTACACCTTTTGTTAGCCAATCAAATTAGCACAACCAAAGCATAATTAAATAATGTCACATCAACCAATAATAATTGGAAAAAATTCATTACGTTTATGGAAAATAATTATTAATTAATAATTTAAATATTTAACAATTAAATATCCAAATAATTAATTAATGTAATTATTATTATATATGTATTTTATTTACAATAAATAACAAATATATATATATATGGCATGTGTCAAAATCACATTTGATAAATAATTAATGTGTATCTAATCGTATTATATATCAAATATAAATACACAATAATTATTAGCGGACAAAATTGTAAGTGTCCTAGACATGCCACGGGATCTCTAAGCGTGATTCTTGTGTGAATAAAAATCAAAAATAAGTTTCGGAGGACTTACATTGATCGGTTGAGCTCAAAACTTACATGGATGTTGAAGCTTCCAAGCTCATTGATGAGTATCCATATCACATTCATTTGACTCCCTTATGTGCTAAGAACAAATGAAACAAATTTTATCTCCTAAGAATAAATAAATTTGTCCGAGAGAGGGGGAAGCAATCGGCTCAATAAAAAGAGCAGAGGCCATTCGGCCATCTTCAAAGCAAAATAATTCGGCCAACCCAGAGAGCTTTTTTTGCTCTTTATAATTCGGCCATCTTGTGCGCCAAAAAAAAAAAAAGGGGCAGTAGTTTTTGTTTTTTTTATTTGAAAACAAAAATGAATTGCTTTTTTAGTGGCCACACGGCACCAAAGAGGAAAGAAAGCTATATTCTTTTTCATCTATTCGGCCAATCACTTTATTGAAAAGTCAAAGTGACTTTTAGCCTTTGTTATCCAAAACGAGGCAGTGATAAATTGCCTTTTAAGTTAGAAAAATAATAATGGCCACTTTTTCTTTTGCTTTTTGTAGGCTAAGGAGAGAGAAACACAATGAAATTTCAAAATTCATTTTAATTGTATTTCTTTTCTTTTCAAAAGGTAAAGAGTGTTTATAAGTTTCCACCAAAACTCATCATTCACTTCTATCACCAAAGGTGACTAATGATGTAAGTAAAGTGGGCCCACTTTAAATTCAAAATTCAAGTGGGCTTACTCAACACACTTCGGGTTTGGATTCGATTAATTCGATTAAACGAATTTTCCGTCGCGGTATAATTAAATCCAATTTAATTAAATAATAATACCAAGTAAAATTATTACGGAAGTCGCTCGCGAATTAATTCCAAATTAATTCGTTCACTAAAATTAAAATCCAATTTAATTCACCGATGAAATCTAATTTCATTTAATATATCTAATATATTATTTTAGCCCAATTTAAATAAATTAAATACTAAAATCTAATTTAATTATTAAATTTATTTTATCGATTAATTCTAAATTAATCGCGTTCTCTCCTCTCGACGAATTTAATCACAGATAAATTCTCGACGCAATTAATCCCTGATTAATTCTTTCCGTAATTAATCTCAGATTAATTTTCTCTCTTAATTAATCCCAGATTAATATTCTCTCTCTTAATTAATCCCAAATTAATATTGTTCGAGTCAAACATCATCGGTGAATCTTTGGGATGCGACCCAAGAGATCCCTGGATATGTTGGCAGTAAATACGGTCATGAGACTATCCAAACATGTGCATACCCGGTACCACGTACTTACCGATTTACAAGATATGGTTGACTTCTAGCAAAGCACCGTGCCTACCCAATTCTCCAGAAATAATCTTTTACGGAATACATGATCTTTGTGAGGCGTAATATACGTAGTATTGCGTATTACAATACAGTATCAGATGTCACATGCAAGGCCTGGGGCTGGAGTTGTGTCTGCCCCGTACGAAGCATATATCGGATCACTAGAAACTAGTCTCTTTATTATCAAAAAGTCATGACCTAATCATACTTCCCCGATGGCTATAGGACTTAGAGTACCAGTTCTGTATACATGCGTGATCATTATCTCTATATGACTGAAGTGATACTTTCATCTTGATAACACACCCAATACACTACAATTCTCAGTATACCCAGAAGCGGTGTACACAGAACCTGTTAAAGCCCCGGACTACCAAAACCAAAGTATATTGATTGTCGCATATATTAGCAATGCAAGTATCATGTTAAGACCAAATACACCTATCCTGATTCGGATTCCCATAGACACATAGTCATACTACCAATGGGATTCCGAGGGGTATATCCAGAGCGAAGCTGTTTCCGTACAATTGGTAAACAGAACCTCCTATTACACTTGCATGAGTATCCAATACCCAAATATCAGATGTCACATGCAAGGCCTGGGGTTGGAGTTGTGTCTGCCCCGTACAAAGCATATATCGGAGCACTAGAAACTAGTCTCTTTATTATAAAAAAGTCATGACCTAATCATACTTCCCCGATGGCTATAGGACTTAGAGTACCAGTTCTGTATCCATGCGTGATCATCATCTCTATATGACTGAAGTGATACTTCCATCTTGATAACACACCCAATACACTACAATTCTCAGTATACCCAGAAGCGGTGTACACAGAACCTGTTAAAGCCCCGGACTACCAAAACCAAAGTATATTGATTGTCGCATATATTAGCGATGCAAGTATCAGGTTAAGACCAAATACACCTATCCTGATCCGGATTCCCATAGACACATAGTCATACTACCAATGAGATTCCGAGGGGTATATCCAGAGCGAAGCTGTTTCTGTACCATCGGTAAACAGAACCTCCTATTATACTTGCATGAGTATCCAATACCCAAATATATGAGAACTATGCCGTTACGCTTCTATAACACGCACAAGTGTAATACTAGCCTATTCCACATTATAGATGTCCAGTCTCGATAATACTACGACTAAGGATATTTAATGATTAAACCTTTGTGGATTAATATTGTCTCATATCTTATTAATCCAGAACTAATCATAAGGACTTTTATTATTTATATATCCAGGTAATTGATGAGTGGTAATTATATCACTATTTCCCACTCATTTAACCAGTATTTTATATAGTTTCTCGAGTTTTATGAACGTTTTGATTTGTTTTTATTTATTTTTCAGATAAAAAAAATATTGGGATTTAATGGAATCAACTCGGTGCTAAAATGATGAAATCTGGAAGAAAAAAGGTCAAAAATGAAAATTTACTGTACGCTTCACGAAGTACAGTCCTAAATTTTAGTTTTGCGCAAGTTTTGTATTTTGGCCATAACATTTTCATCTGATATCCGATTGAGCTGATTCAAATTTCAGATTAAAGAAGACTCAAAGATCTACAACTTTGAATATTTAAATGTTTTCGAATTCTGAAGTTTAGAAAGCTGAAATTAATGAAAAATCCAGTATATTTTGAGTAATTACTATTGTCATTTTCAAAATATAAAATAAAAATTATAAAAATAAAAAATAAAATAAAATTGTCAAACTTCCACCAAACATGCTTGCATGTTTGGTGTCGTGTTTGATGCCATGTTTGGTGGAGCAATTGGTGGAGAAATCAGTGGAAGCCTTTAGATTTTCCTATAAATACCAAGCCATTTCATTTGTAATTCTCATGCTTTCCTAGGGATTTGTAAGGAATTTAAGGCTTACATCTTGTGTGTTTATTTTTAGTAATTTAATTTATGCATTTTTATTTTCAGTAATAGCAGTAGTTTCTTTTCTTCTTCCTTTCTTTTCTTTTATGTTCAGTAGTTAGATTTTCCGCTGGGGAAGGGTGAAGCTTTTATTATTTTAGTTTAGATTAATCTCCCTTAATTATAATATAGAAATTATAATTCAAATTAAAATTATTTCCGCCTTAATGGCTGGTTTTATTTATTTGACATAAAATAACACCGCCTATATGGCTGGTCTTTAGGTGACAGATAATTACCGCCTATATGACTGGTTTATGGACAAATAATAATACCGCATTTATAGCTGGTCGAACTTAATTAAAATCTGGCTTAATAAGGATACCACATATATGGTCGGTTGGTAATATCACGGATAAATTCTATATTATAGTAAGGGAGATTTCTAAATTAGAAATAGTAAAAATGGATCCCCAACCCCCAGCATTTTATTTTTATTCTAGGGAAGTGATGAAACACAATATCCACACTTAATAATTGATTTTCTTTTTATGGATATTAGTTTGTTTATTGAGTCTTAAGCTTAATGCTTCTTGTTGTCTGATCACCAATAAGATTGATGTGGTAAACTTAAAATGAACTTGGAAAAGAGATTTTAGGTTTCAGCCTTAGATTCAATAGCTCACGATCTTCCTTGAGGATAGATAACCCTTTAATAGATTTCCTTATAGGATAGGTATATACCTGTCGGGCGGGAGTAGCCATAATTGGAACTTGATCTTAATGAATCCAGGTAATTTGGTTGACATAGACATATGGTTCAATTGGGTTATACTGGGTATTTGTGTCTGACCATCGGAAGAGGCTTTTGCATATCATCGTGTTCCAAGTTAGCAAACTAATTTATTACACATATACAAGAGAATCAATTCATCATTTTAATAATATTGTGCGGAGTCACAACCCTAGATCTTTAAGTCTTTTCTTTTATTTTCCTTAGTATTTTCTTTTGAGTCTGTTTTTATTTTAATTAGCAAATCCACATTCAACCAACCAAAAGCAATCAATTCCCTTCTCCCATAATTAGAAACATGTAAATAAATAGTATCAATAATTAGTAACAACAGTAGGAATTAAGTTCTCGTGGGATCGATATTTTTATACTACTTGAATGATACGTGTGCTTGCGTTATACTCGTGTGATTACGCCGGTCAATTAATTTATACAACAACACAATATTCTATACAAATAGTGATGCTTTAGGTCATAATTATCCAACAATCTCCCACTTGGCCTATAGCCAATCACTCAAGTGTCTAACACCTGAACTATGTACGGGTCGCTCAAACTTCTGCTGAGAAACTGCTTTCGTCAGCGGATTTGCAAGATTATCATCTGATGCAATTTATTCGATCATCACATCGCCATGATGTATGATCAAACGAATCAGATGAATTAGTTGAAGTACATACTTGGATCAATGATGAGACCATGGTTGTTTAGCCTGCGCTGTAGCCTAGCTCAGCTGATAAAACAACTACTCCTAAGTTTTGCATTGATATCTGAAGAAGATCTACCTAAGCCAATCATTTCATTCAGATTAGATGATAAAGACCTAATGTCAGACATATCTTTTCATTCTCAAGTTGAAACTTTTGAAGCATGCATTTCACATATGACAGATGAAGAGCTGAACGCAGAAATCCTAAAATACATCTGTGAAGAAAAAATTGAGCAAGAAGCAGAGCAAATGGAGGAGCAAATGTCTGACCTTATTGAAAATCCAGTGCATTTAAGAGAAACATCACTGTTTTGGGGAGTACAGATCAGAAATATCGCCCAGAAGCTTGACAGAATGGAACTTCCATTCCAAGTCAAGCACCATACGAGACCTTCTAATTATCTTTCTTTCTTTTCAGGAACCACTGGAGCGACAAAGAATAAAAAGATGGCACAAACACTGAATGGGATAAAACTCTTTTTACCACCTTACCGTTGGAAGAGACCCTTCAAAAGAAACGCTCATGGGATTATCTTTTATCGGACATCCAAAATGACGCTGAAACCTCCTTGACAGATAGATGTCAGTTTCATCTGGCTGAAGATGAAAAATTTAGCACTAGCAGGGAGGCAACCCATGCAATTTGTTGTAATTTCTGTTTTCATATTTTGTGTATATATGTTGTAGAGTTTTTAATTTTGTGTGTTATTTTTATAGGGAAAGACACAAACAGAGCATTTAAGGAGAAATGGTGTTGGCAATCATAAAGAAAGAGAGCTAATTCATTTGTGGGGGCTGAGTAAGGAATGGATTCTTGAGACGCATCCTAATGGATTTATATACTAAGCTAGTGGTGTATTACGTACACAATTCTGTTGCCTTAATTATTGCTTTGATTTGCTTTTCTGTTGTCATTATCTTTATTTTCATAGACAGAATCCAGACTTTTTGACCTTTCACGATTTCTTTTATTGTTTAGCTAACAATCGTCATTTGGAAGATACTAGTGCTATGATTACTCACCATTTTCAGGTACTATAAATTCAGCCCGTCATTGCACTTTTAAAGGCATCCAGATTTGAGAAAGAAATATATAAAAATAGAAGCCACTTCAAGCAGACGAGTTGAGAACATTTGTGTGTTTTGCGGTAATAGTGTTGGTGTTAAACCACAATACATAGAAGCAGCACATGAATTGAGTCGAGTCTTAACTAAAAGGAATATGCACTTAATATATGGCTGTGGTAATCTTGGACTAATGGGGATCATTTCAAAAGCCATTCAGGAAGGAGGCAGTCCAGTACTGGGAATCATCCCAAAACCCTTGACGGAGGCGAATCTGATAGGTCCATCAAACGGAGAGGAACTGATCATACCGGGAATGTCTGAGCGACTGGTGGAAATGATTAACCGTGCTGATGCTTTTATTGCTTTGCCAGGTGGCTTGGGCACATTGGAGGAAATTTTTATAGTGCTATCTTGGGCGAACTTGAACATACACCAGAAACCAATAGGGCTATTTAATGTTGAGGGATTTTATGACATTCTTTGTGTGTTTCTTGATGATGCCCGGAGAAATGGGTTCGTTACAAAACCGATGAAAGAACTCCTCTTTACTGCCAGAACTGCCCCGGATCTAATTGACCAAATCTTAGCTTTTGAACCACAAATTGACCCTATCCTCTCCAAGATAAAATGGTCTGAGGA